>JAAAKL020009541.1:0-15022 GCA_010016065.2 Carybdea cf. marsupialis auct. non (Linnaeus, 1758)
AGGCTGGGTTCAAATGTACTTTTTTACATTCCACTAAGGTGCCTGTGATCATTGTGTGGAAGGGGGTGTTTCGTGAGGTGTAACAATTGAAAAATTTTAGCAGATACAACAATTACGTGATGACATTATCCATTGACCTAACGAAGTCTAAAAACCCACTTTGAGTTAAAGTACACGAGCCAAGAAAATGAGAAAAAAAGGGAGAGTCTTCATTGTTCTTTCGTTAAACATGATTTTCAATGATAGTGGTGTAAAGACATCAATGATAAATGGATGTTAATTCATGTAATTGCTCTTCAGATTCAGAAAAGAACGAGAAAAACGAACACGAGAAACGTATCTGGGCAACAGAATATGGTGTTAAAGACAAACTTTTAATTGCACATCAAACTGTGTGGCTTTGGAAGATGTGCTTTTAGAAACTTGGAAAAAGTCTCTTGCATGGAATGTGCCAAATAATGCCTTTCTTTCCTTGACAAAATTCATTAGCAACATCTACCAAGATTATATAGTCTGCCTCAAACTTACGAACAGCCAGTAGCATGCAATTATTGAGGCGATCTTGTTTTGAGGTAGTGCGCAAGTATGTACAGATTCGTCTCATTGCTGAAGCCGATTTTTCACTTTTAGCATTTGTTGCTGGTAACAAGAGCCATAACATAATCACAGTTTTCACTTCACCCATGAGCACTCGTTCAGGTTTGGATAGGCTGCGAAGAGTGTCAACAACTTGTTTCACGGTCACAAGGTCCTTTTCATTGGAAAACAAGAAGCCAAATCTGCTTTGTGTCTCAATATGCATATTTTGCTGTAAATGCGACTCAATGTCTGTCGCAAACAATTTCAATTTTGATGAAACTTAAAAGTGGCCTAGGAAAAAAATGAGATTTGGCAAATCTTTAGGGGCGACCATGGTCCTCCTGCCCCCTGTCTCCTCGTCCCTGGTGTATGCATAATTTTTTTTAATTTCTAAAGAGTGAAAGGAAGCAAAAGTTTGAAGTACTGAGACGTAAAGTTAAATTTTCCTCTTCAGAAAATGATGTAAATTTATAAGCAAAATGGGAGTCAAATCCTTGAAATTATCGCCTACTGCCGTAAAACAGCTACCCCTTTTAAACCTGGCAAGTTTGGGATCCATGACTCTGTAATGGCCATCGCTAATTGTGTAAGCCAGTGAATATGACTTAAGATAAACTAGTGACCATGATGTGATGCGAAGACTTTGTTTCTGTTTCTGTTTCTTAGTTCCTGTAATGTTATGCCATATTTTCTTGTGTCTTTACTAGAAAATAAGGCGAAGGTTAGCAGCAGAAATATTGGGATTTTTCCTCGATATCCTGTTATATTTTTTTTAAATGGAAAGATGCAACATGGTTTGGGTTTGTCAGAAAATAAAACCCACCTAAAGTTAAGTCAATAAGAAACAGTAATGGCGCTTGGAGAGCATGACTCCACTATAGGAAAATGTCTACAGATACTTATAATAAAGTATAGGATTTTATACAAATTATGCAATCGATAATAGTACATTTAACTATTATTTTTGATTACGTATATTAATTAATCTATAAATTTTAAAATCAAAATCTCAAACACAATTTTTTAAGTGGTAGATATATGTGCAGATAAAACTACAGTGAAGTGTTTACAATCTAAGGAATCGTCAGTTCAGGAAAAGGGATCGCGAGAGTGTGTCAATTGCCTCCCTTAGCTTTACTTATTTACTGGTATGAAACCAAACTTCCCACGTTGTTCTGCAATTAAGTCTTCGAAATGAGAAGCCACTTTTAAAAAGTGACGTTTCACACATTCGAAATTTGGTTTCCTGATTACTTAATACGACTCAAACTGATTAAACAAACTATGGCACTTCAAGATAGGATGATATTCTGATAAAGGGGAAGTCAGTGTCATGTAACAGCTATTTGTACCTGCTTAGATATCCATTACCAATTGTCACTCCTTTGAATAATGTCTCACAAATTAGATGTAACAAATATAATGATCAGTTGTCAAGATAATAAGAATTGCTGGAAGTACTCTCATTATATATTTAACCCGCTTTTTCTCCTTTTAGATTACACAATTAAAAATCGATAATAATCCTTTTGCCAAAGGATTTCGAGATCCTAGCCCCTGTGATATAGAAAGGTAGGGAAGTTTGAATATCTATTTATCTTTGACCAACTTTTCTGGGAACACATTTTTCACAAAAGGATTGTACTCCCACGTAGGGGGGGGGGGGGGGATAAAAATAGGGTGAAAGCTCCTTGCAGCACATATGTTCAAATAGAAAGACTACACTGTGTATCGCTTTAGCGGAGTACAAAGGGACAGAAGCCTTGCAACTTTGGTACTTTTAACTCTCAGCTACGCCTCCCCTCTCATGATTATGCATCGGACACGGTGTCCAGTAATAGTTAAATCACTGAACACACTTCTCTGACCCTGTATTTAAGGTTTGTCAGGTACAATGTCAATTAATGCAAAATACTATAATACGCTGAAAAGCCTATAAAACAAGCAATGCACAGCCTCAGATTGATTTGTCAGTATGTTTCTTTTTGTAATGCATGGTGTCCCATCGCATTGTTTTGTATTGTACTTTATAGATTGTTGCCCTAAATTCATTTTGTTAAGACGTGGAGTATTGATATATAACCTGCTTACCAATTCGGCTTCCATTGTCTTTAATTGTTCTTTCTGTCTGTAACTAATGCGCATGCTCTGCATGAACACCTACGCCATTATTCGTTGGTCATATTGGAGCAGTTCTACAGAAAGATCTGTATAAAGATGGTATTAGCTTTGTACAGAATAATGTTAAAAGAGTGGAATCCTTATTATTCGTAGCATCCAATACAAGATGATTATTTCTTGGCATTTATTTCAACTTCTCCATCTGGATAAAGAAAACTAAGCCTTGTTCGAGTAAATAGTAGTCTGGGTTGACGCTAGGCAAATTGTTATGGTCTTAGTTTTGTACTCTTACTTGGAATATTACCATAAAGAATTCTTTACTTCACTGAGACTAGCAAGTTAACTCAAATTGCCACATATTACTTGCAACGTAAGCGGATCCCGAGAACTGTGACCGCATTTTCGGGATATTTTCAATACAGTAGACGCTACACAGTGGCGGCTTTTAGGGGAGGCCGAAAGGGCCATGGCCCTAGGCCCCGCACCTGTAGCAACAATGCTAAGAAAAATGATGTGTCTGATTGCCGATATTAATCACATGGAAGTATGTGAAAACTCTAAACTGTACCCACTGGAAGGATTGAAATGTCTCAGGAACTTCCGCAGTACGATCATGTCTGAACTTCATTGCAATGCATGACACAATAGGGCTCCACAAATTTTTACGGCCCAAGACCCCGCACCCTTCAAAACCGCTACTGACGCTACAAGATGTTCCTCTGTTTCTTTTCAAGATAACATTTTCAGTTTGATATATGTCGCTAGGCAACTCACATTAACAGTAGCCATTATTGAAGCTCACGTTTCGATGTGAAAGGGTGTCAAGGTTTCCTCTTGGGAGAAAAGTGTCAAAACATCTCCTTTTTAACAGTTATAACTCTTCGTTTGTCTTAGACATTAGCTTATCGTATTCTTACTGCATGTAGTACTTAAGTAGCTCTTATCAAAACAAGAAGAATAGTGATCATACAGGCACTTTTAAATAGGAATGATAACAGTTCATCACAAGTCTAAATGTGGCGTGTATATCACAAGTTAGGGATGATTAAAGTATACACAGACTGAATACCTCGTTATGGGGGTTAAAATTCGCAAATTTACATTCTGCAAGTCGCTGTTGGCTGAAATATTAGCAGCAGGACGGGTAACCGGTTATGATTAATGTAAACCCAACACTTACAAACGCCTTTTATTTCTTGACACGTAAGCTACAGTAAACTGAATCCCGATAACTGTCCGCCTTAAATTACAAAGAAAATTGAAAGGAGTCATTTTCTCTGACGTTGATTGGTAAGGTGATATTTTTTTACACCTGGACTCGAGTCTGATGCAGTAGTTTACACCAGAAAACGTCACACTCGAATTTCCAGTAAATCAAACATCTGAAATTAAATAGAAACGGAGAGATTAGAAGATCTTTTAATACTGTAAAATTTTTGGTTTGCCACCAGGAGATAGTATGATAGAAACACGCTGTTTGTGCATGCGCAGTCCCGTATTTATGGGTGGTTTCGTTTTGGTGCGCACATGTATGCGTAGTGCTACTATACAGTAAGACTAACTTGTTCTATCTCCCTTATCGACTACAAGTTTTTATAATTGGAATTCGCAAAAGCGTGTGCAATAGTAATGCTAGTGCTGTCGCACTGTTTCACAATGTAAGGAGTTTCAAGTCATTCGTAATACATAAATTTGACATTTGCCATAAACTATCCTTCTCTCGCAGCAGTATAAGATTTCAGTTTATGGTCTTTTATAAGCTTTGCAGTCGTAGTCAAGGAATACACTACAATTGATGGATACGAAAATGTTACGAGAGGGTACAAACGACTGGGCAGGGCAATTCAAAAGTGACTGTAGCAGGACCTATATTTGTGATTTATTGCAAAAAGATTCAATGTAACGATTTTGAAAATGTTTACCTGAAAATGTTCCCGTGACTGAAAACGGAAAAAGTCATAAGGTGATGTCAACCCAGTTATCAAGTCAAAGAAAGAGTCGTCAATCGTTCTCCAAGAAAATAGGCCCCCTGCATTATGGATAAAGATTTCAAGCTTTTAACTTGAAAACCAGACCTGAAAAAATCAGTTGAGTCGGCGTTTCCAGTGCGAAAGGTCTCGGCTTCGATCCCAGGCAGCACTATATGTATTCATGTCTCTTCAGTTATTTTGTATTTTATTGCTAGTGTGTCTTATATATGGAAATTGCACTGATGAACCTGATAGTCAAACAGAAAAAATAGGTTTATGTATATATATAAAGTTGGCATACTTAATGACCATAATATTGAGAACGCGTACAAATATAATCACATACTTTATAGGCTTAGTATTGTTAAAATAGTTACTTATGGCTTTGTAACTATTCTACCTGCCCGATGGATAAGAAAAAGTTTTCGTAAATTTGGATTGAAGTCCAATAGATCATACATGTAATTCATGGTTATAAACTAACGCAGTTTTCGCATACCTGACGCGAGAAAACTCTTCGTCAATATCTGCTGTTCAGCAGGCAATTTGGAGAGTAAGTTATAACACTCGTGTCTTTAGAGGCTTGGGCCTAAAGTGAACAAAGGTTGTATCTGATTCTAAACATTAAGAAATAAAGGTAAGATCATCGAACGAGAACCAAATAAGGCATGCGGTATCTAAAACAAGGGCGGTCTTGTGAACAGAGAAGCCACATAAGTTTTGGACGAAAGAGAGGCAAACTGAGTAAACAGTAGGAGTATAGGCGCGGTGTAAGCCTACAAGTAGGAGTGCCTAAGCCCGGTATAGGAGGCTTGGGGACTTTTTAGTGACAGCTATATAATCCAAAGCCCCCGAAAATGTGCGGTATTATTCTCCGTATAAAAATGCAGGAGTGCTGTGCCACTACGTTGTGGTAACGTTACTGCAACGTCGGCCATGTTCAAAAGATGGCAAAAATGAATGGTTTCCCCTGTGCCTAATCAGGGATCCAGCATCCGCTATAGGCCTACTAAATGCGACATGACAGTTTCGTCACTTTGCATCTGAGAACCTTCAAATTGATTATGTTATCATGTTCGCGCGATAAAACCCAATCAGAAAGGCTTCGTATCGCAAGTCCAGCAATTTAATTGAATTTAAGTTAATCGAAAAACGTTTTGTCGCGTACCCCATTTTCGCCAAATATCAAGCAGGAAACCAATAATTAATCCTTATTTATGTATGTGGCGAGTAACCGCAAAGCTTGAGGAGGGCCAAGAAGACGTTTTGTCTTCATTACTTCCATCCTCTCACTATCAATCGCCCATATTTCCATGTTTTTTAGGTTGGCTGTCCCTCCCACGAATGAAATTTTGATAATCCAAGCTTATCTCTCATTCTGTTTATTGGGACCGGTAATTCTGGTTATAATTACGGTTGAGAGCTGCGTATTAGCATTATAAAAATCCTTAACCATACCAGGTCCTTTATCCTACCGAGTGATCGGGTCCGTGTATGGTGGTCACGACGACTCTTGGTAATGACTTTACGCAATTTTCTTTGCTATTTGATGTCAACAAAGCAATCCATTGAGTGGCATTGTCAGCATACAAAGAGAGAAAGTACGTTTTTAGAGGCGAATAGTGCCTTTTTCATTTCCCCTTCCATCTTTTGTACAAGCCTCTATTTCCCTCGTATTTCTGTAGGGCACGACTACTTGGACCACACCCTTTTGGTATGATAGGTGGGTACGGACCAGACATACATCCAGCACTACTACCTGCGGACGGACTTCATCACGCCACAGGTAATAAATGTCAGGTTATGAGTGATAAGTTGCATATTTGTTATGTTTGTATCTTTCTTGTCTAGTTTTTCTCCAATAATTAGCAAATTTTTGCTGCTGCTTCCATATGTCTTCATCAGTTGACTTTGCTTATGTCTTTCATTGCATACTTCATATCCACGTTAATTAATCGGTTTACATTACTTCTAATCTTGATGTTCTTATCAACTGCACTTTACAAAGGTGATGGTGAAAGTGATATCTCTTCCTTTCTTTTCTACTTTTCTGAGTCGATCTAAGAAATTAGTTGTAGACCAAGTCTCCAATAGATCACATTTTCTTATAGCAAGCCAATATCCCTGATATGCATGACAGCTGATTGTCAACATCATCTCCCTCCCTCTCTCGCTTTATCGTTAAAATAAAGGATAGAATTCTTATGAGACAGATTATTCCTTGTAACCTGAAACCAGTCTAGTTGATGAGGTTTATCCTTTGTGGTAGGTGATGATATCAGTTTGAAAGAAATGCTTGATGAAAAAGTCTACTGCAAGTGCTCTATTTTACTTAAGTAGCCCGGTGTGACTAATAAATGATGGTGTCTGTTCCTAGTTCAAGTCACTGTGTTCATCAAAACACGATAAAAAAGGGTTGTAAGATCCAACCAGAAATATTGACGATTTCATTTTTGAAATTGATAGGGTTAGGGTTCAAGATTTCTCACTAAATCTCTTTATTTATTTCTTGCCTACTTCTTGCTGTCTGCTTGTTATGTTCAAATTCACCTTAGTGACCTTGCTGTAGTCACAATAGAAAATATCCGAGAAAGTCAAACCAGGCCCGTAGCTGGGAGAGCACGGGGGTATTGCTCCCCAACCGGTCAGGTTTGTAGAGGCATTACTCCTAGAGGAAAATTCCGAGCGAGTATATGTGTCAAAGTTGTGCCCGATTGCTTCTCGACTTCAGGTAATAGAATTTTCGCCTCTGTATTCAATTACAGGTGTGCCTTGTATTAGTAGCCCCTTACGTCATAGAAGTTATTACAAAATACAGGGAACTGCCCCCGCCCACTCCCCGCAATATGCTGCCAGTCACAGGCCTGTTTTTCTTTCACTTGCAAGTTATTTCAGGCACTACCCTCACCCTTACAAATTTTAAAATACGACAATGACATAAAATTTGAAAAGGTCTCAAAGTTGGCAAATCGATATTCATGATATACTTTTCAAAGGCGTGGTTATGGCTGTGCTTACTCTACGGTGTTTTTGATATATATTCTTAAAGTGTTTATCAATGCATTAAGTTCATACAGCTCACAAATTTCTAGCAAACTCCAAAGGAGTTCCTAACAAATGACTCATAGACATTCCAACCTTTCATCTGAGGACCAACATTTGGTTGTTAGAATTCCTCCACTGAATTGAATTCGACATAATTCCTCAGATTTGTTCTTAAGAAACCACGACTGCGACTTGAGATTCCTTCCCAATCCGTCTATACGTTAATAGATCTCCTCAAATTAACAGGTATAGTTATGAGGATTGCTGTTTTGCTGCCTATAATGTATGAAACCACTTACTCCCTCTTTTCTCGACAATAGGTTCACCCCAACAATGTGTTACTAACAAGATGACGAGAAATGATATATGATCGGGTCTCTTCCATGAGTATTTTTAGCATGAGCTGTCATGACTCTGTTGTGGGCTGGAGACAAATGAATTGATTGTGTTGTCTATAACATCTTGATAAGCTAGTGATTATTCATTCCCTAGCCTCCAACCTCCTCTGAGATCGCTTTAGGTATGTTCTCAGATACACAACAAAGCATGAGTTAGAATTCTCGTTTCATCTTTTACTTGTAACGTATTGCCTCTTATTGCAAGCTGTAGCTAAGCTCAGATCTTCTAGTCGAGACCTCTTCAATACCAAATCTATTAAGAAGTCTTAAAAGAAATTGATAGATTGCAGTTTCTAAGTCCGATTGCTTGGCTTATTAGGACAGTTTCCCAACCCGCCTCGAGATTGAAATCCTAGCTGAGACCTCTCTTGTGACCTCCTGATATTTATGATGCAAGAATGAGGCGACAAATAGCAATCTGGTTCTAAAGACACCTCGATAATATGATCTTAATTCATCTGCTCTTGATAAGCCTTAACGGCTTGCACGTGAACCGTAATCTTTGAGTCGATCAGACAAGTCACACTGAGGAGGCCATTTCGTACTTCATTGCCTGCGACTTCCGGCCTCAAACTCTTCATAGGGATCCCTTTGCGAGTCAAATCATTTGATTTGGTGGTATCACTATATACTTTTTATCACATCTTAATGGTTACTAATCTACGTTTCTAACATCATATTCATCGGATAGGTTACCAATCTTCGGCGCCAGCTGCAAAGCCTGTATAAGCTTATTGGTTTTCAAGTTCATAAGGCCCGTCACAATGACCTCTGGAATGCTTAAATTTGTGAAACTTCCATTGCATGCCTAGCTTGCTATAATGTGAAGATCATAAACACTTCTATACGCTTGACAAATACGTAATGTAAGTTTCTTTAGCTCCCTCGAACCCTGTACGTTACCGCAGTTTCAGGGAGAAGTCTTAACATGTTTGCAATTCTTGACGACGAAGTATCGTTAAACTCAACATGAAGTTGAAACGGGGAACATTCAACAGTATTTCTGTTGCCCAACTGTCAGATAGTTGAGGGGAATTTGGGAATTTACAGACTTAAGAGGCCTCACTACATATCTACTCCACCGTAGCCAAAGGAATGATGCGTGTCTCAGTGGGTAATTCGGCTGTAGCATAAATGTTACTCCGTTCTTGGAGGCATGAGCAAGAGAGTATAGATGATGGAGCAAAGCCATACATTGTGAAGAGGGTTCCTTGTATTTAGACAAGAAGAGCGATGATATCCATTCATGTCACTTAATTATGGTGGCATGTTTCGAAGTGACAACTTAGAATGTTCTCCTTCAATTTGTTTTCCTGTTCAGATGCCGCTTTAAGAGGGGCCGTATGGCCCACGTGCCGATACTAACAAACGAAAATATGTATCTCTCCCAGTCAACCTAGTGCAAGGAAGTGGAAAGTTGGAGACTATACCCATTGAAGGGGATGCATCGCCTCAACACACTTCACTACGCGTCTGAACGGAAATCGTAGTACCTGACGTAACAGGGGCCTGCGCTTTTCAAACCTCCGTTTCTAATGTTACTCTAAAATTTAAAATCTACTTTATAAAAAGAACCTGCATGCTTTGAAGTGTATAGTATTTTCTTAATCTGCAAATGTTCGCATCTTTTGCAGCAGTACTTTTATAAATGTTCTGTTTGGAAAGTAGACCTTAGTTAGTCACAATATACAGCCACAATTTGCAAAGCAACCTGATTCAAAAATCTCTAATGTTTTTTTTCTTGTAGCAAACTGTTCAAGACAACAATTCTACCACCCTGTGTCACAAAGCGATTGGCATGCACATTTAGCAAAGGAAGCTGCTCGAGGCGATTTAGCGGCTCCAAGGAAATTTCCGGAAAGCATGCAGATCCCCGTTCACAATCGCCTTCACAAGCAACTTTCATACCCTCCGTGCGACGGCAATGATTACTCATTATGTGGTTCATCGGTTTGTGTGTCGTGTTGTCATAATTACTCAACGGACTCGAATATGAAACCCTTACCTTCGTCGGCAATGGAACACGAGATATGTAAACAGCGTTTTTACCCGACGTGTCACCCGTACCATGGAAACGATCGCTTAACTCGGCCAATGAAACATGGCTGCAGTTGTATCGAATCAGCTGCTCACGATCAGCTTTCACATAAAAGACTAAAAACATTTGACGCCGGTGTAAACCACAAATCTCATATCGGACCATGTGACTGCCAGCGACATCGAATTCTCGAGAGATATGATTGGGGTATGAATGGCATGCGCGGAAGATTTCAATCGCTCTCTTGAGTTGGTTTACTAATATTGTATGGATTAACTGAGTCAAATTAAGCCCTTTTTAAGGTTATATTGCTTTAAAAAGCTACTGCAACCATTTAGAATACTTAGGTAGAAACCACAGTTGTGTAAAGAGCAGATGCAATTTTAAACCTGAGTTGGGGTTTTATCAACATCGTGTTGTACTTCACCCAAAGCAGTAACATCAACAGTTTCCTGCTTCCGCCAAATTATAGATTGCGAAAATCGCTTGAATTCGACTCTTAATCAATCTGTTATCCACTTTTAACTATAGAACATGGGTCGTCAACCGTAAGTCTCATGGAGCCTAATTGTGTAACAATTTGGTAATGATGGGCGCTAATAAATGCCTCAAAAGTGAAATATGGAATCTCTATTTTTGTTGGGTACTTTAGCTTTAAGAGGTATGTTCTCACAGTACTATATGTATTTGTGGACAGATGTAATCGCTGAGAAAAAATACCTTGTGTAAAGCAATATGAGCTCCGAAAGTGTTAGTATAAGGCAATTCTATTCACTAGGGGAGGGGAGAGAGAAGCAATTCCGTTGCACGCAAGATTTTACCACCCGGGGATACATTGCTGTCCCAAGCAGAGATTGTCTGAGGAAAGTACACGAGGGAACGCGGAATGAATCATATCTGCAAAAGGTGAACCTTGAGGGGAAATATATTGTTATTTCATTAAGGCAGACTTTCCAAATCATGAACAAATGCCTGAAATACAAAATATCTACAAATCTTACAATTAATCGAACGGAATTCCTCGCCATAATTTTTCCAAGTAAAATATAATTTTATTCAAGGGTGTCGACCAGACGGAAAATTGTTTGCACGTGAATATATTTGTAGAAAAGGAAGCTTTTTTGTTTATCAGTTATATCATAGTGGCGATTTACCTGTCCATAATAGAACAAGTTTTTTAAGCTTTACGAATGACATACAACTCATAGTTGATCTGGGAAACGTGAGTGTGTTTCATATGTAGAATAAAGCGACGGTCAAAGCACAAATGGACATTCTCTCCAAGCTTACCCTTCATCAAAATGAATTCCATTCCTTGAAGAAAAAAGACGAAATCTTGTTTAAAGGTATTGGAGGAGGCATGAAGTTGGGGATCTAAGCGTTAATAACCTAAACATATGGAAATATTAAATAAAACAATCCTCCTTGAAAATAATAAACAGGCTAACAAGTTTCCCTTTCTAAAACAGAAACGTTTCTCCACAATGATCTAAAAATCTAGTGAAAATTACTAAAAAACAGCTGCGGTGAACAGTGTATATTATACGCCCAAACAGGACATTTGCATATGTAGGACCAAACAGACACATAGACAGATTTTCTTGTATTTCTAACAGAATAAAGGCCAGGCTTGTCGTATAGTTTCCGTTTCCCCCAAGACAAATCGTTCTTACAAGACATGGACTGGAATAATCTAACAACAAAATAAAAGCGTTACGAGACAATCATTCTGGACATAGTTAAGCAATCTACGTAAATGCTTTGGGCTTCGCAAATGTTGGTAGACTTTGTAAAATCCAGTAGGCAAGGGTTGTTGGAATAATGAGAACCTTAGTGCCTTGCTTTCATAATCCGTTCTCCTATACTCGATGATTATGGCCTTAAGGATTCACAGTATTTCATAGCAAATCAGCTACGGTTAACTCAAAAGTGACCATCCGAAATTTGGGGCACAATTATAAAAATTGCTAAGAAAACCCCTATCGTTATTTCCAATCCATTATCACTTGTGATTTTGTGAGGGGTAGAAATATATCAAAGGGGTTGAAAATGTTAAATCCGGTGGAAAAAGAACGTGTATGTGATAATGAAAAGCAGAATGCCTTGAAGAGTTAAAAAGTACTCCTCAGTTTCAATGTAGCATCCACCATTCCTTCCTGTGAGATCCATGGTCCTGGAATAACAGAAACAACTTTGTAATGCAAAAGGATTGAGCCCAAAGTTCCATGCAGTTTACTTTTCACCTTGGAGTTATTCTCCTTGAAAATAATATTACATAGTAAAAGGCAAAAAATGTGCTGGCTATTTTTAACAGGAAATTGCCGTTGGTGTCATAGGCGTAGCTGGGGACTAGGCCTTCAACAATTTGTGACCGCCTTTCTTTCTTAGCTTTTGCTGTACATAGTTTATGTGAAGATATGTGTACTACAACATTTTGATGTCGCCCTCCCAATAATTTTCTAGTGGTTACACCACTCAACATGAAGCCTTACCCTTGAAGTTTACATTGTATCATATGCACCTAGGCCATGATGATGCGACTATATTAATTTATTACAAGAAATTAACGCCTATTAATTAGTAAGTTGTTCTTGCCGATGTGTCTGATGTATTACATTTCGTTTCTCTTGTAATATGCATGAGGTGTATTAGTAATGTAAGCGTAAAATGTATCATCGTTATGTAAATTCTCACAAGTAATAAATATGTGAATAGTTGTGGACGTAACATGAACTCAGAAATACACAAGTTTACCGCAACGTCGGAGATGGACTAGAAAGCTGGTATATCTTTTCTTGTTTACTTGAGCTCATGCAGTTATGACTACCTTAAATTGTTGATTTACTTTGGAGTAGGTTGTTTTATCAATAATTATTAAAAAGCAAAATTAGGAATTAGGAAAAGCTATTCTTGTCAAATTTTGACTCGAAGCTTTGACTGCCAACGGCAAAATTTGTTATCTTGTTAAAAATATGATTGACAGACCAACTATTGCCCATTTAGTACTGCTACGATTTTTGACATGGGCTCAAGACTGGGGTAAGTAGCCTACCTTAACAACGTGGTCTTTCCTTGACGACTTAGGTCTCTTAGCTAGTTGCATTCTGGTTTAAAGTAGCTTCATTAGTTAATAGAACCTAGAACAGATATGTTAGCTACACTCGCAAGAAGTCGATGACGGCAGAAGAACATTTTTTCACATGCGTTATCGAAGAGCATGTGAAAGCTCGAAATCATGTTTACACCAAAGGCATCTTGAGTAGCATTCATTTTATTTTGCTATCCTTGGAGGAGACAGAATTGCGAGATTTAAGCTATTTTGATAGGTACATTAGAAGCGAATATATCAATTCGCAGCGTTACCAGAAATTCTCGTCTCTTCCTGGAACTACATGTTTCAGTCTGGAAGGATAACATATAGTGTAACCACCAATTCGTTTTTTGCTATTTTATGAATACGCTAACGCCATGACCAAGAAAAGTTTAACTGCAACTTTAAAAAAAGATGAAAAGAGCTTTGGCCCAGGACCGTAGCAAGGATTCTACGAGCCATTGATTAAATGAGAAAAATCTATTCGATGAATTGATACATTACAAAGCTATCTTTACTATTCTAAGGCTAAGAAGTCAGTCATCAACTTAATACAAAGGTACAAACAACGATGCTGTGTAAGAAATGAACAGTTCTAAACACGCAGTTGCTCAGTACTTAATATAGGAGAAGTTACCGTTTTTATTAAGTAAAGAAAGAGTTTTTACTCATCATAAACTTTAGTCTGGAGGGAGAAGAGATCCGCCCACCTATTTGGCTCGCGAATTCAATGTAATACAAATATTTGATCCTCTTGAGAAGATGAAATTCAACTTGCAAGTTATCAAAGAACTGAATTCGACAATGTTGATCAAAACTTTATACGTCTATTATTTGAGTGAAGCAATGTTTAGCGCATAATTTTGAGTTGGGCGTATCCACTTGACCTTAGATAAACGGGTCTTATCATAGCCAGGTATTTACTGTCATTAGACAGTTCATACATTCCAAATTACAATGGCAGTACACGTTACCACGACAGACGACAAAAGGACAGAATTGAAAAAGTCAAAGATTTATCAGTTCTCCAGATTCTTAGCAGTTACCTCACCCCCTTAATGAGGACGTTAACCAGTCTGTAACAGCAGTAGACCGATTTGTAAGGGAATGAAATAAAATTAAGCAAAATACGAAGGCATACCTTAAAGAACGATAGGTTTAATGTGTCTTCTCTAATCTATACAGTGACACGTGCCTTACCAGTAACTTCGTAAGGACTATTTTCTCTACCATTGGAAAAAACGTCTACATTTTTAAAATAGTCCAAAGTCGCTAGGTCAGCCCAATCCTGTTCTTAATATTCGGTTGCTGTCCTGTTCTTAGTTCTCTAACGTTTCAAACCTGACTATATTGGGTGAGTAAAACCCAAGGGATGACATTTCTACTGCAAGTAGATCTATTTTCTTGCTAGAATTGATCAAATCATGTTGGAGATCCTTGTACTTCTTGACTTTCTAATCTCGTGAATAATAATATTTCTTTTATTTTTTAACTCACAATGTATTTTATTCACATATATCAACTACAGTCAAACAGTCGCAAATACTTGTTGTGTTAAACTGCGAATAATTCAACATTTCTAGTTCACAAGAAAAAGATGACAACAAAAGCAACCACAACAAACAAACACAACAATGAAAAACCCCTCATTAACAAAAACAAACCCTACTCGATTAGTGGATATGTAGTGAAAATATAATAATAATAATAGTAATTTTTTTAAACATTGTATTTATTTATTTCATTGAAAAAACTACAATTTAGATAATCACTTTACAGG
>JAAAKL020009542.1:0-15019 GCA_010016065.2 Carybdea cf. marsupialis auct. non (Linnaeus, 1758)
AAAATTGAGAGTAAAAATGAGAAAAGAAGATGGATTAAGTGTGTGGGGGGCAGGGGGAGCAAAGGAAGGCTAAAATTATATGTTTATCAATCAATAAACTAATCCATCCATCCATCCATCGATCAATCAATCAATAAACCACTTGATTCCTACTATTGGTAGTGAAAAATAAAACTGGAAAGAAAATGAATATAAGGTAAGTACGAAGAAGAAACGGGGAAAACGTGCAACAAGAGAAACTAAAAGTAGGCCACAATACATGAGTTGATCAGCCAATCAATCAATTTGATTCCCCGTTTACCAGAAAATGTGACAAAAAAATGCCACTATCCTTTCTTTCTTGCTCCTTGCATTTCAAGAGTGTAGAATGCGCACCAATATACCGCTCACCATACTACACTATCATGAGCCCCTTTGCATAAAATACGATGGCCTCTAAACCAGTTAGTTGTGGTCACACCTTGGCTCGTTTGTACACGGCTCAGTGAATTAGTACGGTATTTAGTAGCGGGCACTTCGCAGATTAAGGGGTGGGTGGGTTAATATTTAAAATACATGTTGTCCTTGTGTTGTGGCTTCCCTTTGCCTCCCAAGTATCCGCCCCCTGACGATGCTAAAAGATGGATGTTCCAATAGTGAGTTGCATTACTACAATGCATGTGCGTCAAAGTAATCGACATAACAATAACCCTTCCCTACCCACATTATTACAATCTAGCCCCGCTTTCAACCGAAAAGACAAAAATATAAAAAAATCGGGCTTATGCCAAACCCTGAAATTACTATGTCTATGTCCATTATTCACGAAGAGTTACGGACAATAACATAGTCACGTGACAATATACGGGTTTACCAGTTAAAACATTAAGCTAATTCATGATTGTGGAGAAATATCAAAATATTTACAGTGTGAGTAAAAACTGCGAATTTGAGTCAAATACGTCCTGAGTCATTCGTGTTGTCATTCCGCCAACACTATCTGCTCTATGAAGAGTGTGTATATGCTGACGACTTTCGGTAACTGTTACGAAAATCTCGTTCATCCCACGATACATGTCATACAAAATGTGTCCTACTGTTCAATTTCCGTTTGATAAGTTTCCTTAAGCGCCTGGCGTGACTTCGACGGGAATTTTTACTGAGTAAAGTACTGAGTAAAGGGTTGCGGTGCTGATAAAACACAAGACCACACGAGCAAGCTACACGGCAGCAAGCTACACGGCAGCAAGCTACACGGCAGCAAGCTACACGGCAGCAAGCTACACGGCAGCAAGCTACACAGGAGCATGCTACACGGGAGCATGCTACACGGGAGAATGATACACGGGAGCAAGCTACACGGGAGCTAGCTACATGAGAGCAAGCTACACGGGAGCAAGCTACAAGGCAGCATGCTACACGGGAGCTTGCTACACGGAAGTAAGCTACACGGGAACTTGCTACACGGCAGGAAGCTATACGGGAGGAAGCTACACGGGAGCTAGCTACATGGGACTAACCTATACGGGAGCTAGCTACACGGGAGCTAGCTACATGGGACCAACCTATACGGGAGCAAACTACACGGGAGCTAGCTTATTGCAGCATGTAAGTAGCTGCCTGTGTAATACATGATTGGTAGTCTGTTACGTGTAGCTTGATAGCAAGTTGCCGTAGCTTGACGATCGAATTACATTTTTATACCAAGCTACCGTAGCCTTCACAATACCAATCACATAAAGACCAGTAGTCATGTGACAAGTAAAATCATTGTCTGGGCATTGTTGGTTCGTGGATGTCAGCTATTCGGTGCCATAATTATTTGAAATAAGCTACAAAAAGACTTGATCAGTTGAGTAGCTGGAAGATGTTTTCCTGGCGTGCGTTTTGAAGATTGATCTGTAAGGGTACACAACTTATTGCGATCGTTCAAGTAGCTTCGTAGCAAGTGTAGCCTCTAGTATCATTAGGTGAAGGTATCGAAGTCCAACAATTAAAATAGAAACAAGTAAAATGACACATTGAAATACCGCATGGGATATTAAAAAGACGTGAAATTAAATTAACGCACAAGCTTCGTTTCCAAACAAACTTAAGGAGGGTTCGCTGTGTTAGTCTACCGTCCTGCCCATATCTCCAAACTTCTCTCACGTACTTCTTACGCACAAAGAAATTACGAAAAGTAAGTGTTGCCAACAACAATCGACCAAGGTTTTGCATCAGACGTCAACCAAGGTATTACGTTTCTCACGCTAGCACTTTTGGTTTTCCTGGGCATGGCATATTCGAGATGAGAGTATCGTTTTCCCAAGCGTAGACAGTACTGATTTCCCAAGAGACGATCGTAACGATTATCCTCGCAATGGTCGTATCGTTTATTGAGGGGGGAGGGGGGGCGTCAACAAAATCTGCATTCCTACATACGACAGTACAGGCTTTCCTTAGCACGCCAGTGTCGATTTTTCCTAAGGATAACTAAATCAGTTTTCCTAAATGCGATAGAACTTGTTTGCCTAAGAACTGCAGCACCAATTTTACTACTGACAACGGCACCGCTTTTCCTATGGACGAAAGTATCGGTTTTCCTAGGGGCAGCAATATCAGTTTCCCCAAGAGCAACAGTATCGCTTTTATTACATACGACTATATTAGTTTTCCTATGAAACAAAACATTGGTTTTCCTAGAGATAAGTGGACTGCTTTTCATCAGGGTTACAGAACTGGTATTCCTAGGGACAACAGAATCAATCTTACTAAGAAAGATAGTATTGATTTTCGCACAGATGACAGTATCAATTTTCCTTGGGATGACAAGCCATCTCTACAGTCGACAGCACCATTCGCTTCCATTTCGTCTATGTACAAAGTCTGTAACATCGCTATGCGGTGCAAATTACAATCGCATTATCTTCTCTCTCAATTGTAACGGTAATGATTCATACTTGCCACAAGCGGCCCTCGACAGCTTCACGTGGTGTTCACTGGCGGTTATAGGGGAGGCCGACCGGAACATGGCTCAGGGCAAGGTGCCTACTGGGGACCCGGCGCTTCAATATTAAGAAAATAGTATGTGGTCGCCCATATTAACCTCGTGGAAGTAAGCGAAAACTTACAAACTATACCCACTAGCGGAACCACTGATTCCCCGGAAAATCCGCAGCATGATCATGCCTCAACTGCCTTGCCATACATGACGTCATAGGGGCGCGCATCCTCCAAAACCGACACTAGTGGTGTTGGAACTATCTAGGTGTCCTACCTGGGAGGGAATATTTGAACTACCTTATATCAAATGTGGTAAAACGCGAGCGTAATTTTGGACTGGTTAGATAGACATTGAACGTATGAAAATACTGTGCTTTTGGAATGTTCCCTGTCAAAAAATGCGTTTGAAATTAGGCTTACTTAGGCACACTTGTTCGATATTGTGAGAAATTGCACGAAATCCCACCGAGTTTAGGGGTTGAAATGGCCTGGTGTATAGATCTAGCCTTCTTCTATCACGGACGGTAAGGAATTGATTCCCGAAAGGTCTATTATTAGCTTTCGCATATAGTGCGCTTATAGGCAACAACGTGACGCCTGCATGGCACTATTCCTTCAACAGTTCTATAGCTAATTCAAATTACATTTCTATGGAAATCTGCTCTTGTCTCTTGCACGGGAGAAGACGAAGTGTAAGACTAAACCATCATAGCTGGGGGCTTGGAACCAATACCTAATTTATCTGTTTGACGTCAGCTGGAAAAGCCGAGGCTACATGATAATAGTATCTAACAAGGGCGCCTGGCAATACAGGAAATGCGTTTGCCGTCTTATGACAAGTATAAACATTGTTGTTGGTACAAATAGTTAACATATATTAATGTTGAGGCCTAGCAAAGCTTTACTGACGGGATAATTTCTACATTTTGACGTTCTATTTGCTTCTAGGGTTGCATCGACAGGTGAAGTAATGCATAAGTAGAGAACTGAAGATGGCGAACAGAACGTTTTAGCATAAACATCCTAAGTATTTACAGGTGGAATTATACAAAACCGTTATCAAATCAGTCAAACGAAAGTACCTTCCTTCGAAATTCCACAGTACAGAACCATAGCGAACATCATACCAAGGATCTGAAAATGAGAATAAACAAAATCGTTGTTAGTGGTACTTGTATCTATCCTTGACCTTTGCTCTTTTGCTGGTAATTTTCATTCGTTCTGTGTCCTTACTAATGCCTTCCATCCACTTTTCTTTCATTCTCCGTTGCACACTCGATGCCATTGATTTATAGCTAATTTCTTCTGCGCTCTGATTGCATGTTCTAATAGCATTATCTGCTCCTTTATTCACATTTTTATTGCACTCAACACCACAGTGCGCTACCACAAATTGGATACTCATTTTCGCATTCTTTGTAATTTTGAGAAGACACTACCATACTCTACTAGTTGTTTCGTCATTGATGTCTAACGGATCACTTTCCAATTTCTTGATTGACGATTGTGACTCAGTACAAATAAGAAGGCTGCCTCTATCTTTAATGCGCTCATTTTGAACAATATCTTCTAACCCCGCTGACAGAGCCTTCATATCTGCCGAACATGAGGATGCTAAATAACACGCCTGATGATCCACCTGATATGCAAAAGGGGTGCACTATATTCCAAATGTACAAGCAGAAACGTCAATATTAGTGAGAGAGAGGGGGGTAACGCTTTGATTGCATACAGATGTAACCTTAAAATACAAAACATATCGACATGTTTTTTTCTCTAGAAATATGACCATAGGTCACTCATGCCCCATCATCGCACACTTTTTCTTCATCTGAGAACAAATACCAAACAATTAATAATAGTAGAGGCACAAAACATACCTGTACAACACCAAAAGCAATGCCAACTGCCCCAATATATAGCAGATTGTCCAGTAGGAAGTCCTTGACTTTTGAGTAGCATCCCTAAAGGGGTAGAGACAAATCAATTTTAATACACTTTACCTACAAGTGATCTATGAGTGCGTCCATTTTAGCTCTATAATACATATCCCTCAAAATTTTCCCTATTTCTCGTTGCATCTTGTTTCCCATTTAATATTTTGCCCTTTTCCTTTCAGTGAATACTGTCTTTCTCGGAACAGTTACACACACCCAGCGAGCCGCGCTTAGTACGTCTTCAAGAACGACACGCCTTTTGTGGGCAACATTTTCACATGTGAAGGGAGACTTGCGACAAATCATACAAACTGCAGTGAAGACCCCAAATTCAGGTCATCGATAGCATACGTTGGACAGGCTTCGCAATGACGAAGGGAGCAGGAAAGCGCTGCAGCTAACAACATAGTGGCTAGAACATTCCTGAGCTTCGACTTCTTTCACAGCAATGCAAAAAAAACGGGGCCAATGAAAAACTAGCCCGACTGATTCCGCACTGAAATCTCAAATCAGAACGAACAAAGTTATATTGAACTGTTTGATCTGATCTGATTTGAACTGATAAACTGTAAGTACTCGAATCTAACGTAAAAGCCACGGTTCTTAGGATGAGAGACAGCTCATTCTTTTGCCGAGACATTCAGTATTATCAAAAACAAGGCTTGAACTGCTTAAAAGCTTACCTTACAAGGGCAACGATGAAACATTCTGGCTTTATGGGAAGTACGCGGCGCCGGGGTCTAGTGGTTAAGGACTCGGACTCACATGCCTGAGATTGTGGGTTCGAATCCCGTCTAGCACGATATAATAACTATCGGTTGGGGAAGGCAACGGGAGACCACCCCTGTGAATGTTCTCTCTCCTCAGGGCATTGCTCACTCTGACTGGGCAATAGGCTACGCTTGAAATCAAGTATGCCACGAAATCGGGTATGCCAAAAAATATACATACCGCCCGATTCATAATAGTTGGGTCTGTTTGAGACTTGGTACACTTCTCTGAATCCCGGTGATCCTCTTGGCAACAACTGGTAGGTATCTTCGAATTCTCCTTAAAATAAAAAGATCGCTCCCAATCGCTATAATTTCGATTTCCACAACACTTAAAGTCTTTTTGGAATTTATCAACTGCATTGGTGACACTTTTTTGTTCGTCCTTTCCATATTTTTCTTCTATTGTCCTGTTCAGATCAGCTCGTAATTTATTCTCAATCTAAACAAAGGAAATTTATATCATGTCATTAGAGAACGCAAAAATAAAATGAGAATAACTAATGTCTGAAGTGATTTTCAACTTGCACAAGCACCGCACTCTTCTGTGCCAAATATAAGATATATGTGACAGCATCCTACACCGATAGAGTCTATCATCATATAATCTGTTTAACTTTTCAAAGAAGCGTAACTACCTTGAATTGTTTATGACAGTGATTCCCACCCTTTTCTGAATTGTCGCCCCCTCAGTGATCAAATATCTCCATCGTCGCCCTCTTTCTATGACAATCGAGACAATACACCAAATTTTGAACTATTGTCATGGTTCAAGCAGTACATGTTGGTAGTTTTTTAAGTGTATTTTTGAGTACAGTTTTTAAACGTTAAAGTTCAATTTCTCCGTAAGGAGAGTTTCCTGATCTCGAGTGTAAATTCGGTCAGGAATAGGCACAAGTCTATCGCTCCCTTCAAAAACATTTTCGCCCCCAAGAGGGGGTGTCACCCACGTTTATGAAGCTGGTTTATGACATTCAATTTGACTTCAGTGGCTTTACAAGCGCGTCCTTCACTCGTCCCTCACACATCCTTAACTAGAGGCAGCTCTCGGAATTCGCCACGGCATTCGGCAGTGCCGTCGTAACTGCCGTGGTCATTTAAAACAGCGACGGCAAAAAATTGTCGTGGCAGTTTTTAAAATGTTCTTAAATATAAATTGTTCCTTTATCTTCAATATCCGTATGACAATAGGCCCATGAGTCGTTGATTTTTGTGATTTCATTCAATGTGCAAATGTGCCAGGAAACTTCTGAACATTTTAAATTTGTCCATGATAAATATAAACTTTTGCCGTACATCAATTTACAGCAGTGCCGTCGTAACTGACGTGGACAAAGACAATAACGACGGGAAAAAAACTGCCGAGGAAGTTCTCGCAAGGTTCTGAATAAAAATCAGATCTCCTTAATTTCGATGTGACAGATCTTAATACGAAGTAGAAAACTTCTAAATTCACCAGGGCCAGGAAGAATCTTTTGAATTTAAAAAAATTCCCGTCGTATCCTTATCCTGCGACAGCAATTTATCGCCGCGGGAGTTTTTGGTGGATTCCGAGGGCTGCTAGACGCCAATTATAACACCGTAGTTAACAAACCCGATGTGGTTTCCCTAAGTTTTCCTTAAATTTTGCAACTAGTTCAAAACTGAAAAGTGCATATATTTGCTGATTTTCCACTCTCTTTGATGCATATTTCATTGAGCAAGAATGGTTATGGCCCTATAAGCCATTTGGCGAAAACAGCAAGTGTCAAGTAATGCTGGTTTAAACTTACACCTAAAGTACACTTTATTGGGTCTTTTTCCCGTGTTTGTCGTCACTATAGATACGCATTTGTGATAAAAAGCATGTTTACTTTCAAGAATGTGGTGAGCACGTTCTCTAGTGAATCATAACAAATTTACGCACAGCCTCGTTTCCACGTTCAGTAGTCAGGAAACACTTAGATGGAGCTGGGCTGTGCTTACGTTCAACATGGATATGCCGAAAGGACTTATCTTCGTCACTCGATATATTATTACTTAAATCTGATTGGTTAATATTTTTAGTTTCTTGTCTTTGTAATAGTTAAATTAGAGTATGTTTCATTGTAAAGTGAGACGCAGACGCAAACGGTGATGGTGATTGTATATTGGAAATTACGATGTGGAGATTAGACAATCTTTCTGCTGACTCTTGGATCGTGTTTTCTACAAATATCTTGAACTAGCGAGAGTTGCGGCATGAAGTTGCGATACACTTTCTTCTATTCATGTGCATAGAAACACATTCTACTCCAAGCAGTGCGTGGATAACTACCTTGTTCCTGCAGTGGCTTTCAAGTTCTCAAGGTCTTCCTGGAGTTTGGTCTTCCCTCTGCCCAGATCTCGGCAGCATGGTGGGGGAAGAGGCCCTTGATGAAGACAATTTCTCAGAGGGAATTTTGGATGAAATCTCGAAGAATCAGGAACCAGATTCTAAGAATGTACTACCTTCTTTCCTTTCCTCTGTGTCTTCCTAAGAGTTTTGTGAAACCATGCAGTTTGTCAGGTTTCATCCAGTCTCTACGTACCTAGTAAAAAGGGGTGACCATTGAAGTGGTCTCGGCACCAAAAGCGTGAAGGTAAACAACGTATCACTGTACTAGATTACAAAGACAGGTTGATAAACAATTACCTTTCCACGATTTGCGTATCCAAGTCCACCGGCAGCAATTTCCAGGCAAAAGATTAACAATAGGCATATAAAAAACTACAAAGAAAAAATATAAAACTGTTTAGAAACATTTTCAGAGGTGACACCTAGTAAACAATCCAGTGATCACTTTTAATGCAACAAGTTCAGTTCATGTTAATGACATACGGGTACCATCTTCAACGCAGGAGGTTCAATTCACGATTATGGCCTGCAGGGGCCATTGAAAATGTATTCAGTTCAGTTTATGTTTATAACATCAAGGGACTTTTCAGGGGGGAGGGGGGCAGGGTTATATGGTTATATAACGCAAATTTGAAAGACATGGCTCATTACTTGTTCCGCTGGTTCATTTTCGGAGCGAATAGATAGTCTGCGCGCCCGTGTGTGTAATGGATGGATCTTAAGCTACAGCGCGGTTTATTACCAACTGTTTCCAACCACCCTATCAACGACTAATTGTGATTTCATTTCTAGACCCTGTCCCTTAACACTACGTGCGTATACATGCTAACGTGCCATACACGAGCGTACGATGCAAGGTGAGTAGAAATCGCTAATACTAACAAAAGTTTTCATCACAAAATTACACATTTTAAAGGGATAAAATTTATGAAACATAAAATTTGACGGATCATATAAACAAGACGGTGAGTTATTCGCCAGTCTCTCATTTCCAGGCCCCTAAGGAACAGACGGCCTAAGCAGCTGGCCCGTCGATTGTTTGGTTACCTATATTTTCACGGAAACATACTCCTGTATGATCAGACTAGTCTTCAGAGTAACTTTGTTTTGAATTTACGCCCATGGGCTTAAATTCAGGAGGTAACAATTGGCGGTACATTTGCGTTTATATTTAAGTTGACCTGCCGCTTAAGTTTACAGGTATATTTTCGGGACCTTCTGTGAAGTGAAGTTGTTGACAGTAAAGACATGACATTAAAACACAACCGAGCGGACGTAGCAAAATCAAGACAGAAAGTAAGCCAAAGCAGGTCGGCCTCATTTCTACATGAAGCCATACATAATGAAAACATCACGTAATCAATATCCTTCCTTAGTCAAAGACTCAAACGGTACTGCAAACTGGCTTTTTCTTGTCAAAACTTTTCCCTCGACTCAATAGCACAAACCCATTTACGCCGTTGTTTCTAAAAATAGATTTTAAATCACCTTTGGTGTTGCGTCATCGCTAATGTGACGTCATACCACAATAAATGGGTTTGTGCTGTAAACGCCAACAGTGAAAATCATAAGTGGTGGCAGTCTCTCAGTCTGAGAGAGCTGATTAGCTGTCGCTCCAATATTTGAACTCCCTAAATGTAAGTAAAACCACCAACCTGCCCAACTAATAAATATAGGGTCATTGCAACTTAACTCACACTTCACTGGAGTCGGGTTAGCTAACAGACACACTCAAACTATCGAGCCTCGTGACTTCACCACTATGTAGTGACGAAATATCCAAACAATAAACATCCCGAATTTCTCTCCCTCGTTGGTAACAGACTTATACGGTTAGTGGAAAAGCGTTGTCGTTGCTCAAGAACATAGACCTTTGGTTCGATTCTCCTTGGTCCCACGATTTTTCATCTTCGAGATTTAATAGCTCTGATGTCTACCTTCAGCCATTCCTCGGGGAGCATGGGGCAACTACTCCTCCAATATTAATACACCCCCTCCCAATACCGCTCAAATTACCATGCGACTAAAGACCGAAGATTGCGCACTTCTACATTTATGACTGGTTTTCTTTAAATAAGCCCAAAAGAAACTTTGTTCTGAAATCTGGTTACAACACTATGATTCCTTTAACACAACGGAAAGCATTTCGGGAAAGAGACAAATAATTCTGTATACACTGTGATGGTAATGTGTAATATAGAGGGGACTACAATCCCCCCCCCCCCCCCCCCTCATTGCCCTTGACTTGGACCTACCTTGCAATTTTTCAGCACTATCCAGATGTTTTATGCGTTTGCGATGCATCTGTGGTAAGGCACGCTTTATATTATTATAACAATGGCTTAACGAAACGTCTAAAGCTTACGATATTCGAATCCAATTGTTTGGAGAATCTAATATATCTGTCAGATACGAGCCCTCGGCATATCCTTTGAAGGTAGTAGAGCTACCAGGAATCAGTGCTAAATTTTTATGGTAAAGAATAAGATCTGCTATAAAAGGCATTAACACTTCACCTGAAATACATCAAACTACTTCCTACACTGAATCCCCAAAACGCACCCCAACACTTCACCGACGGGCTCTACTGTGAACTCATGTATGATCAGATGTAAACGACTACCCACTGCGCAGCAGGAGCCTGTCACCTCAGGGGGTTCGGATTAAGGAAATCTACGTCACTCCGTGACTTGACAGAACGCCGGTGCGTCTTGCGACTAAAACAACAACGTAAGGGCTGATTACACGCTACGATTTTGTATGGCCGACTCACAGTTGGTATGACGTACGTCTATTGTTCAGGAGCCTGATTTCACCGTTGCTGATGTTAGCACGAATCGGGACGATTTTTAGAAAATCTGTGACATTTAAACAGATTTACCCCCGGTTTTGGATGTCATGGCAGTGCCTCAAAGTTTTAACATGGACGCCTTGAAGTCACGATGAAAAGCATGACTTTCTGTAAAGCAGAAATTACATTACTGTAAGGAACGTCTTGTAGGGACACTCTGTAGGCGTATCAAAGAATAATGCCGTTAGTGTTATTTTCAATTTTCGTATAGTCAACGATTTCGACGACAAACAAACCAGCGAAATGACTATGTAGTTTCTCATGCAAGGCTATAATTCCATCCAGATGAATGCAGCCCGCAGAATCTAGGTGGTTGCTTATTTCCCATTCTCAAGTAAGGTCTCCTTTTCAGGTTCTCTTGCTGTTTCTGAACAAGATAAAATCCCAAACAGTGTTTTGTGCTCAAAATCGTCGAACGTGTCGTGGAGGCTAATTTCACGTACGACTAATCTTGGGTTGGTCACGTCACTAAATCGTCCCTAAATCGGCCAGACAAATCGTAGCGTGAAAATAAGCCTTTAAGTGAGTTCGTAGCGAGATCATTTCGGTGGGAAGATAGGGGCTGGCGTCTGGCAGAGAGAGCTGCAGTCGCGAGCACAATCACATTTTTGGTCCCATTTTTTAAAACTAGGCATACGAAGCGTTTCGAATCCTCAGACTGCGTACCAAAGCTGAATCAGATTCACAATATCAAGGCAATTTCGTCAGCCACATTCTTCTAAATTTCAAAAAAATCTTAGAGTTGACAAATATGACAGCAGACCGATGTGCACTAATATGAGTCATAAATTTACAACTCTTACTCTGCTTCTGACGACATTCCGCTTTCACGAACTCATTCATGTGATTCAATAGTGAGTGTTTATATCTTTCGCAATGTGTTTAAAAACGTGCTATGGTCTCATGGGGAATTTTGTACTATGATGCAACATTCAAAAAATAGCAAGCGTACAGGTAGAATTAAAAATTAAGCACGTGTGTCCTCTTCCAAAATTTAAAGATAAAATCGTTAGGGTTTAAAAAGCCCTGACCATTGGGCAGTGGTAATTAAAACATAAATGAGTATAGTCTCACTGAATAGATAGCAAAAGCACTTGGGATGATCTACGAAGAAGTACAATAACTACACCGTAAGCAGAAAATGGCATAATTTATTGGGGGTGTTAAAGCTCCTCCTAGCCTTGAAGCTCTGAGATCCCTGAATACTTACTGAGTCCCAATTTTTGCAGGTTTCTGAATATTTATCCTGTTATCAATTTTAATTTTACGAAGCTCACAGAGCAAGTCAATGCATAATGAAATCGCACGTTTACTATCAGTGAACGGAAAGAAACTAAGAACAAGCTGTTCTTCTCTTTGTAACTTGATGCCAGTTTGTATTAGGAAATGACTAAAGTAATCTCTTAATTTTGATACTGGAATTTCATATGTGATTTAGTTATGTTACAAACGTCAATCTCTTGATTTCTTAATCTGAAATATCAGGTGCAATGGGAAAACTTCACCAAGGAACTTTGGGCAGTCCGTTTCTACAAAACATTTCCATCGGTCACGTTTCATAGCTTTACATTCAGATGCAGGTGCAGGTAACAGGAAGAATTATTATTTCCGGTTTTCCTACCGAATGGTACAAAACAAGCAAACATTTCTCAACTAGTTAAGTACTCTGATCTTGTACTGTAAAAGTCAGAGTCGGCAATAGCGTCTTTTGCTTGTGTTGCGATCTAAGTATTTTCCGAGGGCTAACAATTTTTTGGTAGCATGCACCCATATAAGAGGCAATAAGAATCTCTCTTTGCTGTTACCGGCTCCATTGACAAATTGTCTTCGAAATTCTTTATCTTGTTTAGGGATTTGGAATGTGGTACAAAAGACTATGTTAAGAAAAGCCACATCAGTTCTTCACATAATACATATCCATTTCTAGAAAAGCTCGGAATTCTTGATCAAGCTTAATTTGCCACTCTTGTGTTAGTTGTTTTACTAGTTGTTCGGTTGCAAAGCCACAAAAGTGATCTGATTTTAGCTGTGGCAATTTGTGTATTAGATTATAAAATTTACTAACACAGCCCTGGTTAGAAACGTTGACTTCTTCTCAAGAGTACAATATTTTTGTCAAAGGTAGTTAAAACATTTTGCGTAAACGCTAAGATGCTTTCATCAGTCATTTCAATGTAGTTATCTTCCCCATCAAAGTTTAGGCATAAGTGTTTTGGATAGCAGCATGTTACTGATTTTGTCCCATAATCCTTTGCTGGTAAACAGCTATTAGTCAGAGATAATGTTGACTGTATGGGCACATATCTAGTCAGACATCGACAATCAAGATTAACAAATTTTAAAAAATTCCAGTCGTTCAGTTCTTCCTTAAAATCATCAAAAACTTGTATTTGTGTCCCTGTTACTTGAACAGAGATCTTTCTCATAAAATGTTTGACGTGTTTTGCACAATATGAGCCGAAGTGTCTGCTATTTGAATTGTCGAATTTTGTCAGTAAGCTTTTTAGAAACAAATTAAATTTCCTGTATTAAACAGGAGCGTTATCTGTTGAAAACGAGGGCTCCTGTTTATGGTGAGGAGGTGCTTTTCTAACATTCTTCAATTTCAGGAAGAAAGCAAAAACCGTCTTCCTTCGTTGTAAACTTGATTGATTTGGCTACGTATGTATTCTCTGCATTATAGTATTAAAGAAATAAGGAAAACCTTTTCCTGTTAACTTGACTGAAAGCATCAGTTTGGCTTTCAAAGGGCAGTTTCTGTTCACGTATTTCTTTGAGCAAATCTCAGAGCCAACGTGTGACCACGGTGTATTTTCGCCGCGGCGCTTGAATCTTGAGATTTGATGGATGCTGTTATTTTAAATTCTTGGCAATTATTACTTTGATTGTAAATTATTATGAAAATATATTGAAATGAGCTCTACGATTGTTCTGTTGCGTTGATATTTGCATGCTTTTCTACAAATGTTGCCTGTTTTACAGCATTACACAACATTGAGGTAAGATGTTGCTAAATCCCTCCCACCGTAAACACAGACCTGTCCTTCCTATTATTTGGGCATCCTCAATCAATTCTATATAATTGCAATTGCTGTTCGTCTTACTACTAATAGACAATTCAATGTTTCAATTAATACAACCAGGTTATATAAATTTAAGGAAACATAAATCCTTGAATGCATCATTAGGAATGTTTTATCCTGACTAAGTCAAGCGCCACTCAAATATGGCCATAATATTTGCTCAAGAAACATAACAGGTGCATTTGTTTATAATGTAATCAGCACTTTTCTAGGAGAGACTCTTCATAATAAATTACTTGAATGTAATTCCCCGAAGCTTTGGGCAATTTTCTATTATTAATCATTCCCCACAGCCATTTTACCAGAAGCTATGAGAAAAACTTTTACCCTCAGCTTGCTCAGGGTAAAATAAATTCCTCGTAGCTCGATTTATCGGAGCTGCAGTAAGCATTTTCAATTCGTCCTTCTTAAGTTGTATTCAGCCGCGTCCTAACAAATATTTATTATTATTATTATAGCGATGTTTGTGACTTTTAGTTTTTATGAAACAACAAAATGACAGTTTCATTCTATATCAAGTGATGGTATAATTGTTACAGGAAACGAGTACAGGGCCTCATTATTCTTTGTCAAGTCAGGCAGTTGTTACAAAGAAGGGTTACACAGACATCCTTTCTTGAGGGAGCCTAATGACATGAAATATAATAGGGTCTTGTTTAAGGCATTCGAGATGTACTAATTATGCATTTTATAAACCACAGAACGATGGTGTCTTACTTCAACCACAGTAATTGTAATTGATCATCCTCCGCTGACGAAAAATATATGGCAAAACAGTAACAACTTTTATCAAGGAACAGAGCAATACTCGGAACAGCCCATGAAAATAAGGGAAAATTCTATAATTAAAGGGACAGTAATGTTATCCTAGATCACCTCAGTTTATTACATTTCTAAACCAGGATAATCATCTCCTTTGAACAAAATCAGGATCAGGTGTTTTTTGCCTCTTCCCAAATATTCGACTTCTTACAGCTCCATCAATGCAGTTTTTACAAATCCTACTTTGCCGACAGCAATATCAAATCAAACTTTGCCGACAGCAATAATTAATAACA
>JAAAKL020009543.1:0-15018 GCA_010016065.2 Carybdea cf. marsupialis auct. non (Linnaeus, 1758)
GTTGTCTTTTGTTTGATTGAAATGTGGAAGTCATTCCAATATTTTCTTTTGTTTGATTGAATCATGCAAGTCATTCTGATATTGTCTTTTGTTTGATTAAATCGTGCAAGCCATTCTTCTGTTGTCTTTTGTTTGATTGAAATGTGCAGGACGTTCTAATATTTTCTTTTGTTTGATTGAATCATGCAAGTCATTCTTTTATTATCTTTTGTTTGATTAAATCGTGCAAGCCATTCTTTTGTTGTCTTTTGTTTGATTGAAATGTGGAAGTCATTCCAATATTTTCTTTTGTTTGATTGAATCATGCAAGTCATTCTTTTATTATCTTTTGTTTGATTAAATTGTGTAGGCCATTCTTTTGTTGTCTTTTGTTTGATTAAAATGTGCAGGCCATTTCCTGTTTATGTAACTCATTTCCTGTCCCTCTAATATTGTCACCATCACATCTATCAAATCCGTTTTTTCTGTAATGCCACGTATTATCGTTCATGATAAATGACAGTACATCCTAAACTTAAGTTTTGATTTTACATGTAACCCCTATTGTGTAAAAGCTCACTTATAAAGTATGGAATGACATTGAAAGTAAAGAAAGAACATTGATTACTGTTATCATGGAATAATTATCTAAAACCAAAGCAAAGTAGTTTTGCAATTATTATGTATAAAATTTATACATCGATGTATTTGGGATTTTATAAAACCAAACGCCTCATACTTAAACACTTTTTAGAGCAAAATTAAAGAAGCAATCATTTAAACTCCAACGCAAAAAGAACGTATTAAATCATGATCGTTCTGCTATCTAAACATGTGTTGAGCTAGAGGTTGATGCCCCACGATTGGGTGCTGTTTTTGACCAATCAGTGTATGTGGAACTAAATAGTTAGCCGAAAAGGCCTAATGAAAAGACATAATTTTTGTCTGCAAAGCAACGGTTTCGTTGCTTTGATACGGACGGATTCGAGGACGCCTAGGTGAAAAGCTGACCTAGCTCTGCCTACTATGCAAAAGCGGTCATCCATATACAACTTTGCATAGTCTGCGCTTTCAAGCAAGTGCTACCCTATGGCAGAGTCGCATTACTTTGCTTTCCGTTGCTTTGAAGACAAAAAGAATTTGTCTTTTCATGGGGCTTTTTCGGCTAACTATTTTGTTCCACATACACTGATTGGTCAAAACAACACCAATCTAGCAGTCAGACCTCTGATTGGCTATTTTCAAAACACAGTTTGGTATAAGTTTTATTGATTTCATCCTATCTCAATTCTGAAGATTTTGTACTCTGAGGAGTGTCAGACGAAAAATTCTTCTTAGTACTAAAGTATTTTCGCTATTTCGTGCAGTTTTATTGTTTTGTACCACCAATAAACTATTTGGATAAAACAATTATCAAGCAGGTACAAGATAGCTTACGGTGTTCGTGTGTGTCATCAGTACTTTCAATTTTGGTTACTGGTAATCGACGTGTGAGACATCTTGTACGGTTGCAGTTGTGACTCATAGTTAAGCGAAAACTCTGAATTTCATTGGCCTTCTAAGGAGCCGTAAGCAGCCAAACATAGTGTTGATTAGTCTTGTATTCCGATTGTTTTGTGTAAAGTTTACATAGATCTTTAAAGGCAAGTGAGACATGGGTCACGGTGTAAGAAACAGGTTCTGTGATGCATGATGTTTTCTGGGCACGAATTCGGTCGGCCCTGATTCACAACTCACATAAGCCTACTTTCAGCAATATTTCTGTTAAGGATTTCAACAAAATATTTTGTAAAAAACGCACATTTCCCTTTGTTAATTGTACTTTTGTCCAAAGCGTGTCTCACGCAAAGTCCTGTTCAGTTTAAATTAATCAATAGGCATGTAAGTAGCCTATGTTCCTGTTTGAGAATCCGTAGATTTGAAAAATACGCTTTGACATACAGTGAACATTTTTCGCGGTATCCTAATCAGGAACCTAACAACTAAAGTATAAAAATAAAGGGCTGTCATCAAGCTAGTTTCATGGTTTCTTTCTGCTTTTTAGGTTTAGCCACGCAAATGGGTTCTGGGAGATCCTGCATTTTTTCTTTGTTAGATTTTGGTGGAAAGATATGCTCAATATAATAGCAAGAAAGTTTGCCTAGATATGCAATTTTTTTGAGAGAGCGTGTTAGTTCAACGCAACTTCAATGTGTTCGAAGCTTATCACAAGTCAACTCACATACAATACAACATCACAACTTTACACTCGTGGGTTTTGTTGAATTAAACGTTTTAGTTATTCTCAAATAGACTTATCACAAACGATATTTTGTTATAGCACAAGAGTTTTCCCACGTATCGAGTCGTTTAGTTTTAGTCTTAAACGTCAAAAACGGATTCCCCTTTGCGTACCTTGGCTCTTAAACGTCTTCATCCGAATTAAATGATGACGTTACGATTCTCAGATTGTTAGAGACTTGTTTGTTTACTTTTTTGGTGGACTTTAGGGTTGTGATAGTGGGAGACGGAGGAAAGGACCAGATTTTGACGGGTGTATTACAGAAGGGCAGAGAAAAAGGAGAAGACGTTAGAGACAACAAACAGAAGGAGATAAGATTGGATTGCGTATAATATTTTATCACTGGACAATTTTAAAATCCGTGAAGAGGATTGTTTTGAAAGTAATAGGCCAAGAGAGAAGTGATGAGTAGAACAAGAAGTCTAACAAAAGAAAGACACGCCAAAGAACAGAACAGAAAGAACATACTTTAGTAACAGATTTAGCTTTTGTTAACGAGATAAGGGAAAGAGCACATACAGCTTAAGCTTGGTGTTGGTGATGTTAGGAACAACTTTTTTAATAAAGTTTTCAAATGATACACGAACTTTGAAGGCTGCATTTTACCAGACATTTAAGAGTGAGAAAAAATTTATTTAGCTGATTAGTGTGAGAACCACTTTTTGTTCTTGCTTAAAGATACCAAATAATCCTGTTCTTTCCTAGCTACGTGCCTTTTTTGGATCCAGTATAGTAGTATTTTATCTGGCATGTTCTATCTTTAAATATTTACGGTCTGTATTTTTGGAACATATTTTTCATATGTCTGTCACTCGATTGGTGTAAATTAATACACTGAACTAGATCATCTCTAAATTATTATCTAAGTGATACTTTTTGACCCAGAAATAGGCTTAAACGCTAGAAAAAACCTCGATGGCGGGGTCCAATTTTACATTTACGTGAACGTTTCTTGAATACAGAACCAAATCATAATATAATTACTTTGTTTAAAAACTGCTTTAAACAAAACAAAACAAATATATTTAAACAACCAACTATCTTTAAAAAATCGTTTAAATCATGAAAAAAGTTTGTTCTTAATACATCATGGCATTTGAAAGTTAGGTATCAATCGGTCCCATGTGTTGTACTCCATTACAGACAAAAAAATTCTTAGATAATTTGATGTAGTTTGAAATAACAAACCATTGTATTATTCACCTTGTTATTGCCAATACGAGATTTAATATTAACTGCATCATATTTTTGGTGGAATCTTCAAATCGTATGCACCATGTCTTACATTACATGTCATTTTCAATGTCCCTACCTGTGTCTTGGCATTGGACGTCCTACGATCAATGTCTTGTGATCATTTTGAATTCAAATTAAATTTTTGGTAAGATCTATTCTAAGATGTGTTCAACTTTTTTATATATGTTTGAAAAGAGATAAAAAAGGTTGCCGATTTTTAAATTAGAAGTAACCTACCAAATAGTTTAAAATTATACATGGTCAATTAGTCTAAAAAACAAAAAGTAATTTTAATATAAATTCTGGTAAAAAAAAGTTGAGTTAACTGATTCGTTTCAAAGGATGTCTAATTCTGGTTTAGAGAAAAAGAGTGCTGGAGGTTTTAGGTTAAATCTTGATTCATTGGATCTAATTTCATTTTGATTCTTACAAATGAATTTACATCTTTAGTAGTTGTTATAAAACTTGAAATACAAGGACTGTAGATAAATAACTAAATATATCGTTGTTAAAAGTGTACGGATCATTTTAACTTGTGACAGCACTGGGACTTTTGGTCTGGCAAAATGTCAGACTTTTATTTCTAGCATAGGCAAAATTAGCTATAGGAGCTTGGGTTCTACTGTTGTAGTCTTACATAGGCCTATAGGATATTGTAGTTCATGATTAGTCGTTTCAATCTATGAGGATAATTTTGAGGTGAAAAATGTTATTCAATTGACAGTGTGTAATGTTAAGATAATATGCAGGAGACGTAAAGAAGAAGCAAAGGATGCTTATCGGATCGTTACATTAATCTGTTAGTGATACGTATTGTCATTCAAGACTATTTCAGGCCTGAGGAAGCAGGTATTGACAATATGCCTCTCATTTGGCATTTGTGTGACAAGTAAACGGATGCTAAATTACTCAGCCTGTATAATCTGATATATTAGATTCGGTTTCATTAGGCAATCGATTTAACAGGTGGGAATCGCATTCTTGTAATAAAAATTGCAGCTCAGTAAAATATATTTAAATGCGTCTTACATAGAAAGAACCATTAATAATCTCCTTATTGTTATTATTTATAGTGCTTCATGATATATCTCACATTGTTTGTTCTTAAGTAGATTCGTAGCTTCATGCAATTCACACTCTGATGATGATGATGATGATGATGATGATGATGATGATGTACTATCGAAAGCTTGATCAATCAGCGTTTCGTTCTTTGTTACCCTGACTCCTTTGATATAACGCATTTACGCGTATTTCGCTGGGGAATAATATTTTTCAAAGGATTAGTTACATTTGCTTTTATCTCTTGCAAATTAGCGTACACGAAATCTCAATCGGGGAGATATTTCACCAGTTTTGGTTTTCTTTTCTTACTGAAATTGAAAGAGCCGCAGTAGTCTAATGGTTAAAAGATCAATCAAGATGATAACACATCAATTCAAGCTCAATTTTTGCGAATCTAACTTGCGAATCTACAAAAGACAAATTTTCGATCTACCAAAACATTTCATATCATGCAAGATCGACTTCGATAAAATTGAAACTTTGATAGAATTGCTTAAAGTAGAAAAAAATATTCTAACATTATATCTAATCGATGAGTTTAAGTCACATATATTTACACATTTGAATCAGAGATGAACACAAAACCAGAAAATCGATTTTCTTTCCACAGTTATTAATTCATGCAGCCCTATTACTCATTAGTGGGCATGTATTTTGCCAATAATAACAATTGGCGTCTGCTTTACATCCCCTTGTTCCGTCGTTACCCCTTTCATGTAACTGAGGTGTATGAAATTCCGTGAATAAACATTTAACTTAACAACATGTTCTTATATACTGTTTCAAGTGCTATTGTGCAAGACTAAAGTTTACTGTAACTAAGATCTAACACTTTGTTTGCAATTATCGTTAATTAAACTATTGCTTCTGGTAAACGTATACTGTTTCAGATGAGGCAGCTGAAAACTAGACATTTGACACCCTTCACCCTGTCACTATCCCTGCAGGACATTTAACAAATCGTAAGTGAGTTAATTTTGCTCATTGCTTTGCCTAAATACTGGATCTAATTATTGTTTTACCTTACAAGATGACACAACACACTAATGTCTCTATAGTTCAAGGCATGTTTAAGTTTAAAAAGAGGAACATAACAGTACTTACTCTCATGTCTTCTACAAAATCTTTGGCAATTTACAACGGCAAGATCATTAGCGTTCATGCTAAGTGACTAACGATTGCGGTTATGTTTCATTTCTCACGTGTCTTACTTGAACTTCAGTGTTCCGCAGTCCGATCAAAGATCCGCTTTCAAACAGAATACTACCTTCAACAGAACTTGATCTCTTATGTTTTGGGAGCGTTAGTATTCTCGTTTTGATCCATAGCAAACAAGATCTTGTCCTTAAAACAACATCAACTTCAGAAAGTACTGACACCTGCCATTTGCCGATGAAACTAAGCTTTGCTCTACGGGACTTCACTATAAATAGTTCAGGGGGAAAATATCGAGGGAAAGAAATGTCACATTTGAATCATTTACTTACTGAAAACTACAGAATACATGAAAACTCTGTCACTTTATATTTTCCCTGTCATGAAGCACGCAATTCTGAGAATAAAATGTGAATCTCCGACGAGACAGCAGAGCATATTCTTATCCAGAGCAAGGAATGAAGTCAAAGACACTGGTTGCAAAATATCTGCTGCTCAGTATACAACCACTATTAAAAGTGTTTAATTCAAAACGTCTGTTTAACTTACACAATATCGTGGCAAATAATACGCTGATGATCCTCGGCATTAGGCTTGCTGGAATTCAAATCTTAGTTTGACCAATTGACCAATACAGGTTTAATTTGGATTATATGACCTGGGTTGCCATGATCGTTAGACTGTCCTCACTTAACGTTATGTAGTCGTCAGCTTCGAATAATAGCTTTTGAATACATCAGTTATACACTAAAGAAACAGAAGGCAATGCATCTTTTAGTTTGATCAAATTTCTTTGATTTTGTACAGCAAAGGAGTTTATCACTTAAACGTACCTCTTTTGAAAAGGTTTATACAAAACAATGCATAATCAAATTTAACAGCTCGAATTATCTTCGAAGTGGTAATTTCGTAACTTAATTGCAACATCTGTGATTGCAGAATTCGGACGCTTTGACAATCGCACACATTTCAGTTCCTTGTGTACATTTATTTCAGTACGGGAAACCTATGCAAAAATTTATCTTCAGTAGAACCGTCCTAATAATGTCTGTTCAACAGCAAACTGCAGAAATTATGTATTTCGTATTTCAGTACTTTTCCTAGTTTAGATTCGGCTTATAAAAAGATAAACTAGTCTGCGCATGAAGTATCTATAAAAGGTACAGGTCTGGAAATATGACTAAAAGGTAATAAAAAACCACTAATGAGCCTTGAAAATTATACGGGCCCATCACTGTAGGTATGTATATATGTATGTATGTATGTATTTTGCTCTGCATTTATGCATCGAGCACTCTCGTATGTTGAGATAATCGTCCTGATTATGGTTAAGTATGTATGTATGTATGTATTTATTTTGCCATCCTACTACTAAATAGCTACAAAGAACATATACACAAACAAAGACTGCCTCTCCAAAAAACTCTCTGAAATACTGAAACAAAAAACCTTCTTAAACTAAAAATCAAGCAGCAGGAAACTATGACTATAAATAAAAGTAGGGTAAGAGATAATTCTTTAATAAGTTTATAAAATCTAGATAAAGTTTTTTAAAAAGATAATTGAAAAAAAAAGCATTTTACACGTAATCACTCACTATAGGGCCTACAACACTCTGTTTTTTCAGATAAAAGGGATAGCATTAAAAGATTCAAACTGACCTAGTTTATAATAGTCCCTTCATAGAAGTGTTCACTATAATTTAAACGTACCTGAAAAATATACCATCATTATAGTATTATAGAGAAATCTTTATTTTGTATTTGTCAATCATGTATGGTAGAGAGATGACTAAAAATAACGACATGGGTCCTCTTCCTTAAGTTTGAGTGATCAAAAATTCATTTTTTATATTTATGTGTAAAACTGTTAGGAGTACCAGCTACCTTGAGATTCGCTATTCCAAATTCTAGGTCCTAGACATAAGATCTCATCTGTCCATGATGCTTTTTCAAAGAGGCACTTTAAGCCCATTTTACAAATATCTGCAATTCTGCTCTGATTTACTAGAAATATTACCCCATCTCAAGTACGGGGACCTGTTTTCTTAAAGACTTTAAAGAGAGTTGTCACAATGCACTACATAACTCTTTTTTTGTAGGCAGACAGTTTATGTCCTTGAAATCTTTGATATTTATGTAAGGTCTGTTTTTAAGGTTGAAACAAAATCGAATGCACATATTTTGAGCAGGTGGTATCCTCGTTTCCTATGTCATATTTAATGAAATTACAAGCATAGTCGAAATGGGGTTGTATTTAGGCATTGCAGAGTAGCTTGTCCATACAGAAATAGCAGGAGTCACCAGCGATCACTGGAGACACGTCATTAATATATGCTAGGAAAATAATGGGGCCTAGGACTGATCCTTGGGAAATACAACTAGAGTGTTTGCCACCAGAGGAGAATTATTTTCCCACATTAACCATAAAGGTCCTGGATTTAAGGTAGAACCTGAACCATAATACAGTTCATACAACTTCATTTTTCAAATTGGTTGTTATGGGCAATAGCATCAAATTTTCTTTGAAGGTTTATAAGTATCATTCCGGTTTGTGTGTCATTCTTAAACCTCGGAGTAATTTATCATTAAGGAAATTTAGACAGAAGTCTGTTAAATGGTGGAAAGGAAACCAAAATTATTATATATATAAAATTATTTTTATTCAACCTAATATGAGCAATTGGACATTCCAACAATGCTGGTGGAACATTTTTAAGGAATTTTCTAGAGAAATTATCAATACTAGTTAACTTGGTGGAGTATAGTTCCTTTAAGACATCTTAAAATTTTCCTTGGTTTGTTGGTTGAAAGTAGAAAGTTCTTTCTTTTAAATATTGTTATTATTATAGTATTCTTTGACAGGTTCTATACTAAGATTGTTAGGTCATATTGAGAGATATTTTATTAATCAAGACGCCATGCTTTTAAAGAAATCTCTGAAAATATTTGAACATCTTTTGTCATCAAACTGACTCTTATTACCACTTTTAAAAAAAACTTTGAGCACGTGGCTCCTCCACATCTACGCTTTTCCCTAGGTCTTTTGGTCTACCTACATTTTCATTTATTCTTTCTAGGGTAGAGATATATTGTTCTATTTTATGAGACTCTGAACACTATTTCTTGCCTTTTGGAACTTTGACAGATCTATTCGGCTACTCCATTTCTTAAATTTTACAAAACGTTTGTCTCGAAGTTTGTGGCCCTCAAGGATCTCATCTATCCGCTCCCGACTATTACCCCTTTTATGGACTTCATTCAAGGGAGCCAATTCAGCTCAGCTCACTACCTTTTCCTACGTCATAATTTACATGCTTTTAGTACTGCTCACATCAATGTTTGCTAGCTAACAAAATCAAATTAGTAAACTACAAATTATTACAATGGAGACATTCCGATAGCAGCAGCAATAGAATTGTACTGAGAACGTAACAAAATTTCATTTATTAAAATTTTAGATTGTTGCTTATCAGCTTTCTGATTTAAGAGATTTTTAGTTTATTCACTGGAGACTGATAGGGGCATAAGGAGCTTATCTTGCATTGCCTTACCCCGTTCCTTCCTCATTTGTTAAGGTAAGCGTCCATTGAGTAAGATGCTATTTCTTTCAGCCATGCTGTTGAATCTAATGCATGAGAAGTCATTCAGTCCTCAATATCATGTGTTTGGTGTATTAGCTTTGTCCTTTACTTCTTTTTCTTTCCGCATTTCTCCATACAATCAAGTTGGAAAGTTGTTTCTTCTTCTAAATTTTATCGACTAGCATCTACCACAGTCCTATAGAGTAGGTAACTCATGCGCTGCTCTTTCCAGTTGACTTCATGTAAACGTCGGAGGCAAAGTATCTAGAATGCCTCAAATTTCCGTTCACCAAACAATTTGCAATAAACTTCAATAAATGCCCGATTTGATTGCAAATGACAGGTGCAAGACAAATTTGAAATTATAACATCTGATACTTTGCAATAAAAACACAAGAAAAACCGTGAAGAATTTGTCTTCGACGTTCGTTTGTTTCAATGCTTTCTCCTGCGTCCGCTTTTTTGGTTGTAATTGTGTTGTTATTGTTGTTGTTAACAAATGATTTTTTATCTTTACACCTGTTCGATCCTTCCTTGTTACTTGTAATGCCATCTTGGTTCTGATGAGTGTCATTCAGAAAAAAAGCTTTTTCAACCTTAGTAAAGAGTGGTCTTTTCAAATCGATACTAGGATTCTGTACCACGAACAATTTGTTTAAAAGCCATATGGTTCCTCGCCCTCTTCGTATGAAATATATAGAAAACTGCCCACGAATATTATGAAGCAAGTGTTTCAGTCCAGCTAAAAACTTTTTCTCTCTGACTGAATGTTCACTAGTTCATTTCGCCATTATAGAAAGGCCATCTCCATTTCAGAAGGTACAAGTTGTGTTTTTACACTGATAACCAATTTTCATCTCTTGTACACAACTTTAAAAACGGTTATAAAGGTGATATGCTATAATTAGAAATAAGGCACAAATTATTGAACTGGAGTCTTGCATATGGATTTAATGCTGAGGGAGAAACTACCTCAGTTCACGATATTGATATAAACGCCTCCTCCCTTACTCAGTCTTTTATGAGTATATTGATGAAAGACCTTAGGCCATTGCCGATTGACAAAATACGTTTAAAACGGTAAATACGGCAATGCGGCATTTCTTCTCATGTTACCGAAAAATGTTTCCTTGAAAACAACTTTGTTTCCTTTATGGTCATTGCCATGGATACCACGTCAACCATAACGTTCTCAAATTAAAAATTTGAATCCAACTTTCTTTCTACTCAAAGTGTTGTAGTTCTGTAGTAGTAGATTCTGAGTAAATAAATGTTTCCCTCTACTATGAACTATCATATCATCGCTTATTTGTTCAACGTGTAGTTACAATGTGTATCCGTTAAAATAATCAGTTGGTTTATAATCTACATAGCAACTTTTCGTCAACAACATGGAATGAACATTAAATAAACTTTACTGAATTGTCGCCAGGCATCTTGTTTCTTGTCACTAACTGTAGTCTCTTATAATAAGTTGCGTTTATTGTTGATATTTATTCATTAAGATTGCTAATTATGCTATGACACTACTCATCAATCAATCAACCAATCAGTCAATCATAGCAATCAATCAAGTACTTAGATTCCCCGGCCCCTGTCTCCCTCCATAACCTTGCACCACCTGGCTCCGTCTTGTGCTTGCCGGAATGCTGTGGCCAACGCTAAGTCAATGTACTTCCTTACTGGATCATACCATCTCATTACTTATGATTCAACGTTATTACACATTTATGATTTTGCATACATCTGTATGTGGGAACACCCTGCGTAATTTTGAAAGGACCTTACACGTACTTGAACTTGTTCTTTCAACTTATCCATAAAAGAGAACAAATTTACATCATGAATTAACGTTTAAGATGATTTAAAAGCTCTGACTTTCATGAAGTAATCGTAGATACTCTTGAAACATTCTTTGATGCTTTGTCGATGTGAAGTCAAAGAACATACTTCAAGGGAAACGAAAGATTGAGAGGAGGGGAGAAGAGTAAATGACAGACAAAATGAAGTAAGGGTGGGATGAGGTAATTCGGATGAGAAGTTAGAAATTGCGTTTATTTATGTTTCCTATCGTGTAGAGACGTATCTACGTTCGTAGGGGAAGATGGACATATCTTACTGCAAAGAGTACTAATGACATTTGTTCCCAGTTTATTGCTATGCATGGAACCAATGGTGGGTAGAATATTACAGTATTAAAACTGTAAACTATCCTTGTCGGGTATCATTAAAGTATTTCATAAGAATTCAACCTATCTTCTATCAATACATGCTATATTTTTAGGACAATGCAGACAAGTCTTGGTATTCTTAGCATACTGCATGCTTGATTCAATTCTTATACCTGCAATGGCTACAGGTAACAACCTGTAATAAACTCATACGTTGAAAAAAATAAAATTATCACTACACGTGTCTTTTTTTGGCGCCACAGCTTCGAATACCATGGTTTTTTCTTCGTTTTATTTAGTTATCAGACAGAATCGGTTTTCTAGAGAAAATGTGTTACGACCAAACTCTTAGCTTTTTTGTGCAACACGAGAGCAAGGTCTAGCAGCCTCAGATGCTCATTTAGGACTTCCTTTGCACGGTTTCAAAGAAACAAGAACACAAGTCGAATAAAGATTGAAAGACGTTTTCACATATTTGCAAAATTTTAGTTGATAAAAAATCAATGATGGCACTGATCCATTTATCAATAATCTTTTGATAATAACTTAAGCCATTCTATATTATTTTGACGCCAATTACATCTATACATTCAACAAAAAGTATTTCTGTATCAATGGATATGGTGCAAAAGAACATGCAGAAATTCGATAACATCCTTCATTTTATAATGGAAACACATATTTTTTGAATGAAACCTTGAGCTCATATTGCGATTGATAGGACTAAAGCTGTGTTAAGTGTAGAGTAAGTAAATATGAGAGGACTAGTTGGCCAGGAATCGGGTAGCCTTCTCAAACTGGGAGTACAAATTTTTATTAAGAAACCACACTCTGAATTTTAAGGATTTAGAGAATTTAAACTTTTAAAATTGCAGCTACAATAATTACTAACTCTATTTAATGGAGGAACAGTCTACGCAGTACCTGTTAATCAATTTTTGGAATGTCATAAACCAAAGTAAACAAACAAGAGTGAATGGAGTCCTTTTTGACGTAATATTTGACGTAATGATCTTCAGCAAACTCTTATTTATTGTTACAAAACATTTCGTAAATAACTTACAAATACAATATCCTCATGAAGGGATTCTTCAGTCCTGGATGCCCCTGCCAATGCACTTTTGGTCTAAAAGTGTGGACTTGAGGATGACTTGAGTCTTGTCACTTGCAACTTATAATTTCGATGAATTTCTTGAAGCCATGATGCAACTGGGGAACACGTAAAATGCTAGAAAGTTAGAGATGTACTTTGCTAGAATAGTTAGAGAGGTACATTCCTAGAAGGATTTTTTAACCATAGATGTACTATTATAGAATTAAATTAGGATTAGGGTTAGGGTTAGGGGTTTGGGTACTAGTCTCTACTCTCACATAGGGATTCTAGGAAAGTACATCTTGGCAAGAAAATTTCTATAATAGTACAGCTTGGCAATTCTAGGTTAGTATGCACCCTAAAATTCTAGCATTTTACTACGACCCGTGTAACTGTTCCTTGGAGCTAAGTGAGATTGTTTTATTGCAATTGATCAATGTACCTTATGTAATGCCAATGTCATTGAGGCAGCGACCGTATGATCTTAATTGATATAAGCCTTAATCACTACATTATCCTGTCACCTACCCTCTAAATCACCTGACATTGCTACTGTAGAGTAAATGTAAAGGTAAAAATAGTCGCATACTCTTACAGAGCGTTCAGGATGTGACGTGGCAGAGAATGATATGTCCTGATCCACGGCATGGTGAGGTGGGGTGGCCAGTTTCCTTCCTCACCGCCTTCATCCTTCTCCAGTTAATGACAGGTACTCATTTTATCGCTGGGTTTGCAGTAGGAGTTCCATGTGGCAGACAGAAAAACATTTCAAACAGGCTTAAATCTGGGCACGGGCGAACGGCCAAAAACCTCCACAGATGGGGAATATTGGATTCCCCTGGGTGCTCAAGATGCGGAGCTGCTCAGCAGGACGCGGACCACATTGTGAATGTGTACCCGGAGACGAGGGGCATTGCCACTGTGCTGGAGTGTGGGGAAGCTTTCGCAAGGTGGATCGTGGAGAAGAGGATAGAGGTGTGATCAGCACCATACGCTACTACTACTACTACTACTACTACTACTACTACTACTACTACTACTAGGAGTTTTCAAATTGATGACCGAGAGAGCTAATTCGTCTCCTGCAGAGTAAGAACTCTAGTTGATCTACAACGCATGAATCACAAGACTTGTTTATGCAGAGCCCTCCCCTTCCGTATGTTAATTATAGAGAAGGATGAAATGGCTAGGAAATTACATATCATTTCAAAAGACTTGTCATGTGTAAAGCTAGAAATCCGTGAGAGTGGTTGAAGATTGGTCAGGTGTCAGTAAACTTGTGATAGTACTCAGTAGTTAGTAAATGCATCTTCTCTTACCCTTCTAGCAATATCCTCTATTGGCATTTAACTTTATCAATCTTTGGGGTCCTTTAGAAGTCCATAGGCCACTTTTAATAAATAACATATGCCCTAAGACGTTGCTGCTGGTTATGGGAAGTGTATTATTCGAAAAGTTTGCTGATGGTGCAAATAATAAAACTGCACGAAGTGTATTATTTACTTTAACAGAAAACTTCAGAGTGTGAAGTAACTTATTCAAAGAAAGATAATTTTACAGGACTTTTAGTATCATAACACCCCTTGCAATTAGGCCGGGAAGATTATTTATATTTGTATGTAGAAACAATCAACCGGTTTAAGGGAACAAATCAAGGATATTAGGCTCTATCCTTCAATACCAATACTATTTAATGTCCTCAACTATTGTGGATAATTCAAAATATACTGTTTTGTTTGTAGGATTTCTATGATACTGACGTTCTAAAGGAACGGTTGATATTTCTTCTCAAGCGTTGCACTCTCGCTCTGATCGTCCGTTCACTTACATGTTTATTCATCAAAGCGACTTCGTGTTCTTTTTGAACTGACGTAGCGCTAAAATGCCTTGAGGCCTCAGCTTTAAGAATCCGGGGGTAAGCACAAAAATTAATACGCATGCTGTGAGAATTCCTAAATGTATAAACCATTTAATACTTATTCACTTGGAAGTTACTATACGCATCACCTAGTGGTGATAAATAAAATATCATTCTCAACTTGCATTTTGATAAATGTGTTTTTAAGAAATTTCTTTCTCGGTCAAAGTCAAAGTAGGAATATGCAGGAGTGCTTTGATTTGAAACCGCGCATTGATCACGTATAGCTTAAAAGACTATTGACAGAAGAGAAGGGATACTATTCGTGATTAAGTTGGCAAAGAGTGTGATCGTATTACAAGTGCAGCAAAATGACTACTGCCATATGAAACGAACTATACATGGAGCTCTTTAACTTGATAACGAATTCAAGGCATGCTCAGTGCCGTAACCACAAAATAATTATTGGGGGGGGCTAAACCGGGCTTTCCATTTCCCATGGACGTGGCCGAGGGCGTGACCGAGAAAGGATGGTTTGCCTATGCAATGCTTTAAAATTGCCTTGTATTTTGCTTTTTTCATTACTTCCGAATTATA
>JAAAKL020009544.1:2500-15017 GCA_010016065.2 Carybdea cf. marsupialis auct. non (Linnaeus, 1758)
CTTGACAACAAGTTATACCGGGGGTAATGCAGGAACAACAAAAATATTTGTTTCTAAAAATTCCGTCTGTCAAATACAATTTTATAAAGAGGAGTCAACAGGATTGCGACCGTTATCAACAGGGCGTTGGCTACGCTCCAAAGTGAATGTATATGCACGATTACCATGCGAAGTCTCACTCTTCAAACCGGAACATGGGCAACCAATTTACTGTCAAGAACGGAATAACGTAGGCTAAGAAAATTATAACTCCGATTTAAACAGTTCTTCTCTGAATTAGTAACAGTAGCTATGGCTTCTCTCCTAGACTACTACTTGTCCGAATAGCTAACAAAATCAACTTCGTAAACTTACGTCTCATCTCCACCACTGTAGCTCTTCATTTTCTGTCCATAATTGCGTATTTGCTTTCGGTCTAATGACATTGACATTTGCGGTGCCATTTTAGTCTTATCACCAGTACCAGTTATGGCGCTGCTTCCTCTTTGCCTGCAGTAAGTGTACATCAAGCATGATATAAATGAAATCTCATCTTCGAGGCTACGACTAACGTAAAGTTTGGAACAAACACCCAGGGGAGTTTCTTAATATTTTTTGCAAAAAAGGTGTACTGTTTATTAAATAATTTTATTTTCAACAATTTGCTGCCGATTGGGGTTTTTTGGAGTGTGTTTTCCTACTGTCAACAAATCGACTTTAAATTTGAAACTTTCATCGCTAATTTGATGGAAATTGAACAAAACGTTTTATTCAAAGAGCGAACTGTAATGTATGAAGGTTCAAACATTTGTATTTCATGAACTATGTTACAAGAGGAGATATGCATAATATTGTCGTTTTGGTTTTAAGATACTTGAGTTCAAAAAGAGGGGAATTTACAGATGTTTCCATTTAATAAAGAGTGACCAGTCGTTAATAATATCTCACAGATTAGTGATTCGCATGTTTTCACATGTATTATCCATTATGACTATGTAATACGGTGTCTTTCTTCTTGTCAGCACAAAAAACAAACGTTTTAATTTCAGGCACTGAGGTATGAATTACATTTCAGTTGGGGTGCGTCTATTTAAGGGAGGCGCTTATTGGAGGGGGTATTCGTTTTGATCTGAGATAGAGGGTGATTGTTCCAGGAAGGGCTTAAAAGGAGGGACGGTTAATTCGAAGCATTACGGTAATTATCACTCTTCTGATCGTCAAAAAGAAATACGACAATCATCATCATCATCATCATCATCATCATCATCATCATCATCATCATCATCGTCAACGTCATCATCATCATCATGTATTTTTACCGTCACTTTTCCGTGTTTGCATGGGTTGGACGGAGATAAACACTATCAATCAATTTTAGGTTCAAAGCATTACCATAGCTTTCTAAAGGTTCCAAACGTATGAAGACGCAACTCTGTCTTGATAAACAATATTATCCAACTCACGCCAAAGTGTGGTATTGCTATCTATTGCCATTACGAAGTACTCTAAAAATCAAAGAAGTTAAGCTAGAATCGCTTCTGCCCCCTTAGGTCTTATTCAAGAAGAAGTGTTCAAAGTTGCAAGGAAAGGACCTTATAAAACTGACAAGCAAGCTGAAGCGATTAAATACACCATCACTCACCTACTAGGTATGTGCTTAGCTTCTTGTTATGCTTTTCAGAGAAAGCACGAGAGGGCCAACATGATAGGACGAAACAACATGGCAACGCTGAATTGTTTCTTATTAGGTTCCTGGACATAGTTCCTAGCAATATATTCCAAGTCCCTACGAACTGATACGAATGGCATGGTTATATGCATAAAACTTTACCTTGCTTTAGGTGGTGGAGGTGCCGCTCCTTTCTCGGATTTCGAACGTTGCGGTAGATCACTGCTTCTCTGCCCTTTCCGCGGCAAGGTTTTTGTAGCTTCTTTCCTGTGTCCAGCATCTTTCAGACCGTCTCCAGGCAACGACTGTGTAAACTCTTCCTTTTCAAGGAAATTAAAGTCCTGTAGCAAGATGGAAGAATCAATACAATTATATTTCGAAAGGGCCACCAATAGTTGCTGTGACAAAACAAAATAATCCTTAAAATGAAAACGACTACCTTAGCATATTAAAAGCACTTATAAAAATATATTACTAAAAGCTTTCTGTTAAAGTCGATGTATAGCATAAATGATACATTGTGATCCGTACCATTTAAACATAAAAAAGATAGAAAAGAATATGTGTAATACGCTGGGCCGTTCTAGTCACTTTCAGAACTCAACTTCCCCCTGATTGACGGATTACTGCAATAAACTTGGAAGCACAGTATTCTCGCTGTATCGACCTAGACATCATCCACATTGTCGTTGCATTATGGTCAATTTTGTAACGGAGAGAACGAGAGAGAGAGCGAGGTGGGGTGGCACTTAAAGGTGAGTTTTCAATAAGAAAACTCATTTGAGAGAGGGAGTTTTATAAAAACTATAAAGTATAAAACTATAAAGTATAAAAAGTTTCAAGATGGCAGAGACCGGGTAATAAGTATCGACAGAACTGATACAGCGCCTCAGTTACAAGATGGCAAAGAAAACAATCACACACATGTTGGCTAGGTGGGCCATGAACTTAAATCATACTCCAACAATATATAATGAGACAACCATAATTGCATAGGGAAGTAGCATTTGTGCTAGTAAAAAGGACAAATGCAGTGTTTCCCGTGGTTACGCCCCAACTTGGGGTTGCCAAGAATTTATCTTGGGGGCGCGATACTTTCTCCAAATATATTTTTAAAAAAATGCTATTTCGCTTCGGTTCTAAAGAGTCTCACCCATATATTACTTTTGGGCTACATGACCAGAGAAATTTAGGCATGTGCACTTGCTTTAGATCGTTAGACATTGTGATAAGATAAAAATACCAAACCTATGGTAACCCTGGTATACCAATATGCAATATCCTATTTATGAGAACCATCTTTCCCTATTTATGCTCACATTAAAACCAAAAACAGGAACAGAGTCGATATTCTTACTGACATTATTGTGGCATTGTCCTCAACGGAGCCCTGTCTTGGAAAATTAGTTGTGGAGAAGCAAGCACATCCATCACATTAAGCTGCACGTTCAAAAACGCCAATTCCTGTCTTTCATGTGCTTCGGTCGCCACATGATTGGGATACGGGTAGATGTTTGGAAATCACTGGAATAGTGGGTGTAAGTTGCCGACAGGGCAGCTCACGATTAAACCAAGAAAGAAGGTCGGTGAAACTTTGCTGCGCTTGTAAACATCAGTCAGTCAGTACTTTCGACCAGGTTTTGCCGACAAGATCCTTTTTCGGTTTCGCATCTGAGCCAACAATGTTTAAAGGTCGCCGTAACCTTATCGAGTGTTAGGGTTATGTGTTACTGTGTCTCATCGGGCCTTTTAGAAGTGTTGATATGTTAACGTACGAGTTTTCTGGTTTACCCATGGGCGTAGAAGCCCTGGGCGAACGTTGAACTTCTTGTTACCTGTTCGTATCTAGTACAATTACCTAGAATCTGTTATCTGTTAACAAACTATACTGTTGGCATCTTCCACTAACATAAACCTCTTTTTTAAATCAATGACAAATGATGTAGCTAGCTGAAAAGCTACATTTGCGGCTAATTTCAATTTCTAGTGTCTTTTGAAAGTACTGCTATTGACTAACCTCTAAAACAAGTTTACTTGAGCTATCAAATTTATTTTTAGTTATCGTACCATTAAAAACATTTCATGGCTTATTCTCGTGTCAAAACAAACGTGGCGTTTGATGGCTAAAGGCAATGAAGCGGTGACATCCTGACAATGACGCTTTGACTTATGTCACTTAACTATTGATCTCTATTTTGAAGGTTCATTGATAGCTGCAGTAGACAGGAATCAAAAGTGATTCGATCTCAAAGTCTCGAGTGTCACCTTAGAGTCCCTTAAAATTTGTTCTCTTTCTATGGCTACGTTACCATTCCTGACAAGGGCTGTTGATGATGTAGAGCCATTAGGCTGGATGGATCGAGTACTTCAAATGATAGTTTAGGGGTAATGATTGAAATCGAGATCCCCCTCAAATCGCAGATTTACCCTAAATTAAAGTGGGAGATGTAAAAATCATCACGCGTAGAAATGTTAGAATTTCAATCGAATTGTCTTTTGCAACCTTTTGATTGCAGGGTTATTGAAACATTCGAGGCACACCATGACAACTTTCTGCGCTCATGTTAGGCACGGCCGATCTGAAAATCACACTGTTACGGAAGGCATACTTGAGAAGAGTGCTTTATTGGCCGGGGCGGGATACCACCATGATCGACTCATCTCAGCATTTCTATTGGCTTTGAGAGTCTGGCGGCGATTGGGTCTTTTTGTTACCTCTAAATATACATTAGAGATATCGATAAGTCTTGAAGTTAATATTTATGTTCTATAATAAACATTCAATGCAATCCACGCGAAACTCATTTGACAGAGACGAATGTAAATCTCATTACGTTTATAGGCATAATATAATTGTATCTTTCCTAAAGATTTAGCAGAGGGTCAGCTTTTCCGGTTAACTGAACCTGCTCTGCATGATAAATGAGTAGGGAAGAAGGAAATGACATGCAAATTTCTACTACTGAAAGTTAGAATGTATTTTTCACATATGAATTCATTTGGTGGAATTGAGTTTGCCAGGATAAGCCGAAAAAGGCCTACCGAGAAACCACTGGAAGGAGTTATCAGTCTTAGTAACCTGACTGGAAAGAAGAGCAAAGTGCCTTTCCTACGGGCGTAATTTTGCATCAGTGCCAGCGGGATTACCACTCACAAACCACCCAAAATCATTGATGGAACCAGAACTCGAACTAACAACCGTTACGTCATGAATTCACCTCTTTAACCACTCGACGACGGCGCGTCCCTTTGACATGCGTCTACTACTTCCATTTTTATGAGAAATGCATACTACGTAGGTCGAGAATTTCACATTTCAATGTACGATAATTGGACAGAGTTTAGAAAATTATTAAGCCATATCACAGCAGTGAAAGGCATCATGTCGAACACCGCAGAGGATTGGACGCCGAGGTTATGGATTTCAGGGTTACAGTCAGCAAAAAAGTAAAGCAGATCGAGGTGGAGGAGCCAAGTCGCCCAAATCAGACTTTCTACCCGATTGAGGCCTTCAGCGAAGTAGTCTAACCAATAGTGGGCTTCGCAACAACCATTGAAATGGAATAACGCAACTTTAAATGAGTACTGAATTCAATGAAATGAATTTCCGATTGATAGTCTTAATAACTGATCAATTCACCACATCATAATGCCATCACAATTCTAATACTGGCCTGAAACTTTCGTCGGCGACTGCTCTATATAAGGTAATCTCATACTATGTTGCACAGCGTAGGGATGTGGTAGTGAATCACATGTCCTGAACCACAGCATGGTGAGGGAAGGTGGCCTCTTCCTTTTCACGCCGCCTTTACTCTTCCCCAGCTCATTCAAGGTACCCATGTTACCGCTTGGTTCGCAGTAGGAGTTCTCAGATTGATGGCCGAAGGTCGTCTTGAACAATCGACACTCTGCTTGCTCGACCAGCTCTCTACCAACTGAGATAACTCACCTCCTGTTCTATATGGATGGCAAAAAGGTCCAGGCCAATTCTCAAAACGGGAGGGTAACAATGGAACAAAGGATCCTAAACAAAACTGGAAAAGTGTAAGTATCTTAACAGCTACTATACAAAGGCGGGATATACTTTCACTTCGTAGCACTAATGATCTTGAAAAGGTTGCACACCTTTGTCCATCTAGTGGTATAAAATATGTACTATGTACACGACAATTGATACATATCGAATTTTTAATAGGGATTTTCATAGGGAATTTTAAACTTTCAAGTAATTCTACGTCTCTGAAAAGCGACTGCAGTTGCGAGGCTAATGTAGTTCAGATCTCAAAACGTATAGCGTATGTATAATACGTATATAGTGTAGATAAGAGCAAAGGGACTTCGGAAATACATAAGGCATATGATAAATATCTTTGGTCGATCGTATTGAAACGATACCCTCATTGTCTAGAGGATCGCACAGAATTTACTATGATAGTCAATACCAACAATAGGCCTGTAGATAAGAAGCTGGAGCAATGAAGCAGTAGATGAAAGTAACGCGGTGGAGGATCCTACATTCAAGTAATGCTGCTACACAAGTAAAAGGAAAACATGCAATTCCGTGGTGAATAGAAATGAAGAAGTATTGCTGGCTATTTCTTATGCAATGTCTAGAAGTAACCAGAAAAATACATAGGAAAAACTACAAAGAAACCGACGGTTAAATCCTGGCTGGTGAGCATGTAATGCATACGAACTACGACTACTCAAGTTTGAAATTTTTAAACACAGTTGGAGACAAAGTAGCTGCTTACTAAACCATGAGCTATACCGTCACTCCAATCAAGGCAGTACGTTCACAAGGTCTTTACAGTTCTGTTACAGTTCATTAATAGGGGCAGGTACAGAACGCAAATACAAAATACTTTTCAAAGCAAAACTGTAATAATCTAGTCTGGGTTTAGTCGAGGTATGAACTGGGTTTTCTTTCATTCAGCAATGACATAACGCGCCGCATAAATAATCCGACAAGGAGAACATTTATTTAACTGTAAATAAAAATAAAAATATCCATAATAAATAAAGACATTTTGTAAGTCAATATATGAAGGAATACATGGCATATAAAATAATAGGGTAAATGGAAGAAATTTGCAAATTATTACACGACTCACAAAATTGGTTGACTATAACATGATTGTACAATGAACAAATAAGATTTGTATGTGTGTGTTGAAAGTATACTTGAAATAAAAGCAAATTAATGACACAGTAAATGAATAAGAGAACGATTCCTTAAATTAGTTAATGAATGAACGACGAAAGGATACGAACGAAAGAAGAGAGAAAAGACGAGAAGAAGAAATGAACAAATGAAAGATGTGGGGAATGAGGAGACAAATAACAAGGACGGAATACGTAAGATACTTAAATAAACAAAGAAAAAGATCTAGAACGCTAGATCCTGCCCTTTAAGCGGTATGGACTGCTGAGATAGCACAACGCCATTGAAAGGTACAAAATAGAAAAATACACACGGGTAAGAAAAGAAAAAGGCACTTGGCAATACTATACTTCCATTTATTTCATCTTCTGATTCATGAATCTGAAAATCAATATATTTTCCAATAATTCTATTCCGTTAAAAAGTACCGTCTAAACCGAATTGTTACAAAGACTCTATATGGAAACAAAGACGTTTAGAGAGCCATCTATAAATAAATTATAAAAGGCAATAGCTTAAAAAGAAAGCTTCATATAAATATTTGTACGCAGTTCATAGACCACTTTATAGTATTGATATGTTTAATCGTCTTAGAAAATTTAATGATTATATCAAGAATTTCAATTTACGTAACCACTACCCTGTCCACACGTATTCGTTTACATTCTTGTCACAGATATTACTATTCACCTCTTCTGTTACAATAACGGGGTCATACAAATGTCAATATCTTAACATATTTATGCTGTCTGTTTAAACCATGACATAAAAGGGTACCTCACCAAGAAGATTGAGGTTTTCATATCCTTGCACGTTTTTATGTAATTAAGGCAGCGTTATAGGTCAACATGAAAGAACAATGAGGCCCTATTTTAGTTGAACTGTTTACAGCGTGACAGTGTCACAGAATAAGATAAATGTTCATGCTCATAACAGCAAATATTTTTTACCATAAATGGAAATTTTCTTCTAGGTATTGACATCACGCAGGTGTTTTAGGTCTGCATTAAAAACCTTCGATACATTTACACTCAGCTGCATTCGGTAGAGACACTTTTGGCCACCTATAACTCCTGTCTCTTTAAATGTTTACGCTAACCGTTCAACCGACATTTGACCTGTTTTGCAACCTCGTTTTCAAGCTGTAGAATATCAAAAAAATGAAGTAGGTGGGGTCGGAGGTCTAGAAAGGAATCATTAACAAATGAATCCCTCTAGGCTGGAGTTCATTCAATGAGACTTAACTAACACTACCAATGGACGCCGGTCAATCAAAATCATGATCATCATGGTAGGATAAAGGCATACATGTAACTTTAGGCTCGCATCAAGTGCAAATAATGTTAGCAATCATCTTGGCGCCTAATCAAGGTGCAGTCGGAAGTAATTTGGGCTTTGCGTGAATAGGGCAAACATCCTGATCTTTGTATACAAGTAAACGTCTACGTGTGGACCAAATTTACCATATAATTTCACAAGAAATCGACGATCAGTTTCTTATTCAGATATTTGAATGTCACATGGAAGAAAGTTAACAGCTCTTAGGTCCGTTATTATACAACCGCTAGACAGATTTGAGACAGTGACGTTAATAAAGTAGATAGAGACGCAACGATTAAGTTACTACTCTTATAGTAAGATGTTACCAACGATCATTATAGCCAGCACGCTTAACATGATTATCACTCGATCCCTCTTTAAAGCCTTTTCTCCACTGGGTTCACTTGCTAGGACCTCGATCATAGTTAGGAGATTTTTGGACAAGTAAGCAGTGCAAATAAAATTGAGAGTAACTTTAATACTGACTCTCCATGTAACAAGAAATGACGCAAGGACTGCGAGCAAGACAAATAAACTGTCTTTATCCTTGGATAATTCGCTCATTATAGTTTCAGCAATCCTCTGATATCTGATCTGAAAAATAACAGATAAGTGAAATGGCCTTAGAATTTTATTGTTTGTTAAAAATTAAGAGGAACACAAAATTTGGATGCAGTTTCTCAACGGGAGTGTCAGAATGCCGAAATGGATGATTGTTGAATTTTCCTGGACCATTACTTATGTGTCATTAAAAGTGAGTTTGTACTTTTGTGTCTAATTCTTATGACACGTACAATACTGCTTTTGATATAATCGGGTTAATGTCTCTTTATTTTTATATTTATCCGATTAAGTTGAGCAAATTTTGGAGGTTAAAGACAGTTAGTAGTGTTATGGGCTCAGTACAATGTACTATACTTTCTCACCAAAGCTAAAATGTGGCGCTGTCAGTTTCTAATGCAAAAATGTTTACAAAGAGCGTGGCTTTGAAAGCGGTGGTGTTTTCTACTTAAGGCGTACAGTCGCAATTCCAAGGCAGCTAACATGACACAGTTGTAGCTTGAAGAGAAAACTATTAGAAGAAAAGCAGAGTATAATCCATACATATATCAAACACGAATAACAACGACAAAAGTGCAATAGGAACTGAGGAATACCCTAGATGGAAAACAACTAAGAAGGGGTAAAAAGAAGAAGTAACACAGCTAAAGAAAAGCAATTATCGAAATGTAATCGAATCAGGAAATGAAAATGAGGAAACCAAGATGGTGTAGAAGGGATGAAATAAAATGAGGCAAGGTAACTACAAAAGTGTAATTGAAACAGATGTATCAAAGCTGACAAATACATTGGTTGTACTAAGATTCGAGAATATCGAAAGCTAACTGGGACTGGTACCATCAAATGACGAAAAAAAACTACGAGCGTGCGATCGCACATGACAATATCAACGATGGGCCGCACTTTACGAAGCTAATATCACAAGTGTAACGCAAGTATACATTGTACCCAGCACACAGAGGGCAACACTTATGCGGGAAAACACGAATGCGTGAGGTGCAAGCTAAAACATCAGAGAGTAGCCGTTGGCAACCAATCTAGCCAGTAAACAATTCATGGAATACACAAAATGTAACTCCATCGGCTCAAGTTTCGCGTGCTTTTTTCAACTAACGCACCAATCTTGTGAGCAACTATGCGACACGAAGATCACATAAAGATCTTTTTAAGAGATCGTCTGGATGGATGGTGACGTAGAAAGCCATTAATCCCATGTTGGTGGATACAACAGGATTACCAAAGTGAAGATGTAGCTGAATGCAGATTTCTTGAAGAAAAGATCGCCGTCCATAGAAACACAGAGACGTGAAAAATAAGCGTAGGGACATATTTCTTGATTTGAATCGAAACTTAATGTAATAGGATGACAAAGGTTTCAGAGGAGAACAAGTACTCCGTGGTAGTGTGTGGTGATGTCAGCTAAGTGTTGCAGCGGCTCAGGGCTCAATAGTGCAAATTGAGAAGAGCGCTAATACTATGGAACAACTTACTGTCGTCAATTAGGCGATTTAGTCTTCGAACGAGCTAAAAAAGAATCACACCATTAGCTTTAACATAATAGTGTAATAACATTATTGAACTTGAAGCTTATATCAGCAATTGAGGTTCATCATGACGCCTCGTGGTGCGCAACCCTGCAGAACAAAGATGGATCTGCTTATAATCCAGACCGTTAACCAGACCGCAAATGCCCACTCTAGTAGCCAACATAAATCCTCGGTTTGATTGAATATGGGGTGAACTACGCCAAGAGTATCACCATAAAGCCTAATCAAGTACTCAACAAGTACGATAAGCACATTTCTGGTCAAGAATAGAGAAAACAGGGTCGTCAAGGCTGACGGTGACAGTAACAATGAGTAGCCAATAAGCAAGTCTAAATCCTCATATCAATAACCTTTCATACATAGCAATCAGTCGGAGTGTACACTCTCTGAATACCTCGAACAGAATCTGGCCAAAAATAAAATATCAGCTGTTTCCTCAACCAATATTCCCTATTTCCCCCTCTATCTGTGTCTATCAAAGCCGAACATTAAGTCCAGACCGACACCTCGGAAGCCTAAGGAACAATAAATGGGTATTGATAATGGAATGATGCTTTGCTTGGGAGTAAATTTTGTTGTTGACTATTAACAACGCATCTAAAGAGATCATGGAACCTGTGGTTGCGAAAATAGTACCCCGAGCCACCCCAATATTATCATGGGGAATATTGCATACATAACATTCAAACTTCCTTAATGATGATGTATATGTTGCTCCAAATTACAACATGTACGTACGCACCACGTATGAACACAATCATACTTTAGCTATAGAACATACGCAACAGTGTTTACCAATGAATTAACACTAGTTCAGACCTTTATACGGTTCTTTCAAAACATAACACTGATATTATAGAATATTATAAATTATGTTTTTAAAGATGGCTATGATAATCACGCTGATGTATTAATGTACTCTCAAATGTTAAGAACTGTGTCAAGAATAAATTATGATGGGCAAAATGCCTCTACTTGGTAACTATACTTTAAAAAAATATCACAACAATATTAATCTTAATAAAAAGCTATGATTTCATCTAAAACCATACTATTCATTTACAAAGGCATCCGCGTAACTACAAAGATGAGTACAAGAAAAGCCTTCTACATGAAGCAATCTCCTTCTTGTCTTACAATAATCTGTAATAACTCAAAATGCCAGCAAGAATGTTGTTTCGTCTGTACTGAGAAAGAAGGACGCTCTGTAGATGAAACCAAACCGATGACTCCACTTAATACCTCCATAAAAGAAGTATTTCACCACAGTTGGACTGCTGCAGTAATGGTACGTACTGTCACCCGGTCTGAAACTAATTGACGTGTACTTTATTCAGCGTTATCCACTTGTATAGCGGACACAACTAATGCTCCCGCCAATGATCACAAATGCGATGCTATCGTTCTTTCCAAAGATCCAGCAGCCAGATTGTGTCACACCGCTACCAATACAACTGCTCATACTGTACAAGACACTAGCATCTCGCCTCCCACCAGTGCTGAGCATGCAGCATATAACAACGCGCGAGATAAAAACTAGGAACATAAACATATATCCATACGTCGTGCCACTGGTAGCTCTCGACTCTCTCACGACATACGATAATTGGAGGCTGCATGAAATTAAAAAGTTTGCCTTATCTGGCAATAATGTTTAAGTGCTATGTACTTCGTGACACCCCTGCAATTCATGAAGCAAGTAGCGGCAATCGGATTTTTTATCTGGTACGCTCTTGTATTCGACAAAATATCCGAAAACAAAACCGGTGAGGTCACGTCCATTGCCACAGGTCTATGAGCTTGAACATATAAATCTCACTGGGATTTTACCATGAACTTTCACTATGGATGTCTACTCGCACATATATCGCGTTTCTCACCCAGATAAAAATAACCAAACATAACATCGTACGTCTCAGACCAGCCAATGAAAAATACAAGAATAATGGCGAAAAGATGAACGTGAAATCGAAGAAAACAAGGGGAGAAAGAAACATAGTAAGGATGAGGAGGAGGGGCAAACGGGAAAAGAGAAGTAGGAAGGAAAGAAGGAGACGCAGGGAAAAAGAAGACGGAGAAAGAAAAAAAATTGAAGATGACAAAGCAAAGGAAGAGGACGAAGAAGTAGAAGTTAACGAAGAAGTAAAAAGTAGAAGTTGAAATAATGATAGTAGTAGTTGTTGTTGTTGTTGTTTGCTGTCGTCGTCGTCGTCGTCGTCGTCGTCGTCGTAGTAGTAGTAGTAGTAGTAGTAGTAGTAGTAGTAGTAGTAGTAG
>JAAAKL020009545.1:0-15013 GCA_010016065.2 Carybdea cf. marsupialis auct. non (Linnaeus, 1758)
GTCGAGTAAATATCAGATCTTGTTTTCCCCGCGGAATGTAGATCCCAGCAATCTCTAGTTTCTGTAAAGAAAACAAAGACAAGCAAACGAATATAGCGGCATCTTATATTGAATAAAATCCATGACACACTAGCCTAATTGGTAGACATCAACATGAAGCTCGCGACCAAGTGAATCATATATAATTATTAACTTTCTACATGTAGTCTGGCTGCCACATCTTGTAATTTGAAGATGAGTTAAGTTCTGATTCCAAACTTCCGCAACTAGTAAGCAACCCAGCGAAATGGATATTGCCAGTCAGCAGACGCAAATCAAAACATCATAGCAAAGCAGGTATCGGACAAAATATTTATCTTACACTAGAAGTAAGCTATATGATTGTAGGATGTTTAGCTGCCTCAGAAAGCGAGGAATTTGAATCTGGTTGGATCTCTCATATTTCTGTCTGAAGTTAGCCAGTGTGTCATGTTTGCGGTGCATTTGAATGAACCTATCTGAAGCCTTCTACAAAATAGGTCGTTTTGTGCCTCTGAGAGAGGATTGCAGAGAAAGGGGTACGGTTTAAAGAAATGAATTTCATAAGCTGAGAGCTATGAGGGATGACGGGGTTTATCATGAATGACCATGAGCGTGATCCAGTTCAGTGGTCCAATGAGGACGCTTAAAAATTCCAGCAAGGCGAAGAAAAGTAAAAAGCACAACTGGAAAATAGAAAGCTCCATGAAGGCTGACTGTACTTGTATAACTGTAGGCCTACTTGTACTTGCATAACTTGTATAACTGTACCTGTACTTGCATAACTTGTATAACTGTACTTGTACTTTTATAACTTGTATAAATGTACAAGTATAACGGATTCAAAACTACAAAGATGAATACTATGACATTTAACTAGAACTGCTGCAATAACAATGAGAACTGACCTACATTCTATTAAAGTTAGGAAACCACTTTGTCTGATTATTTTCCCTTTTTCACGGTACAGGCCCGAGGTGGGGGAGGCGTGTGGGGGAGTCCTGCAAATCAAAATTTCTTCCTCGGTATTTAAAGAAATACAACAATTGGCTCATCCAATCTTTTATCACTTCATTTCTTCAATATTCTTTTCAAAATGACATTGATGAAAACATGCTGATGAAGGCGTCATAGTTACTTTTACCAAGAGTAACCACAAAACACACAATACGTTATATTTCTGAACAAAAGGCTTAGATAAAAGCCCACCACAAAGCAAACTGATTACATGTGAGATAGTCCTCTCTTCTCAGTTGCAAGTCATCGTCTCTTTAATTCAAGATTAAACTTTTATCTACAACTACATCATATAATATGCGGCGATGGACAATTATCTTGTTTTCCGTTCTTCATCCACAACTTTTAGTTCCAGATGAAAAGACGAATCCATCACAGAATCTCACACACCATAGAGCTGTAGCCAACAATGAGTATGCATAAAAAAAGGAGATGTTTACTTCAATTTGGTACATTTTAAGACCGAAACAAGGATCAGCTAAGATGACTTGTACCTGTGAAGGGGCGTGATGAACAAAATAGTCAACAGGGGAACATTACCGTTACCGAATGGTCGTTTCGAAGTTATTGTTGTTTGGCGAAATAAATGCAAGTATAATGGTGTTGGTGTGATCCACCTGTTGAGAACAGTGAATCAGTAATATGCGGAACCAAAGAGTTCTTTGTGAACCACAGGGTTGTCAAAAAATGTTTACTGCCAGACTTAAAGAAATTAGAGAGGAACATTTATTCCCCCTCGTAGTGGTGACAATGTTACCATTACGTATGTAGTAAATAATCGATTGGCACTTCAGATCTAGCCTTGCACCTGTTATCAGAACGTATACGTATTCCAGAAGCCAAGCTTCCTTGACAGTCGTGTCTTAAACTATGCAAAGATTAAATGGACCTCCACATATAATTGTTAGCTGCGTACCGCCCGTTCTTCTCAAATATATGTCTTGCTACAACATATGAACGAAGTGCCTAGGTGTTGTCTTGTCACAAGCACTTTTCACCGGTTACCATAGCTTTGCAAAGCAATTATTTAGCCTTGCAGCGGTATCCCATATAGCTGCCTGCGATCACTTAGAGCAATCTCTGCTTTGTATGGAGATCACGCTTTTCTACATGCACTAGGCGCCTAGGCAGGACAATAGTTGTCAGGGGAAAACTTGTATTTTCGGGTGATCGAAATTGGTATGGGGATACTTAATAAAAGAGCAAGGAAGATGTTTCGTTTTCACAGGCAGTACTTTTGGAAATGCAAACACAATGGTGGTGCAGTAGTACTTGACTGATATTGTAAATCAGTTGAGAGTGGTTCGATCAAGTGTGCTGAGGTGCAAGTATCAACTATGCCTTGCATACTTACGGAGTCTCGGAAATACGTACAAAATACCCTCGAGTGAAATGGTCAAAATTTGACTGTAGCAAAGGCAACCTAAAGGGAAGTATTTGCACTGCTTACGACACTAATCGACAAGAATTTATTCCCTTGTTCACTACTATTACTGTGAGGTTTAAATTTCATGGCTTGTAAGTCAAAATATGACCGTGACATCACATCAACCTAAACAAAGAGGGCAGCATTATAGATCTTTTGTTGCCAAATTTTGAGAGTTCCGAATCATAAATGTCAAATTATGTTTTAGTTGGCTGTCGAAGCAACTATCTGTTTTACTTGCCCCAACCGGTGATGTCGTGTAGAATGTAGCACACTATTGAGTAAAGCTCCTTATTTCGAATTCGGCTAAAATGTGTCTTTATGCCTTACAGAATAACGTCTGATATTCATCATATATCAATACTTTGGTTTGAATCAGATCTCGATTTATTTAATTTTACTCTGGAATCCGTGTGAAGTTGTCGAAGGCTCGATTACATATCATATCCCCGTTTCTTATACAGCAAAAACAACAAAGGTACGAAAATGATCAAAGGGAACAATTTATTGAATTATTTTATGAATCACATTTATTGAATGTACAAAAATAGATGGGCAATTTGTACTAGCCTGGTTGCTTTTAGCATAACATAATCGATGTGACGAGAAGAGAGTCGTGAAATAAGTATTTATCTCGCTCTTCGGCTGGCTGAGTTAAGTCAGAGTCCACTTGGGATGTCTTTATGGAGAGCACGCATTTTTCTTACAAATGATGTACTAGAGGGATCGCAATTACATATTTTCAGGTTGTTTACTGGACACAAGTTTCACTTCTTTAGCTTCCTAAGATTTGTCGTACTGGGAGTTTACTTGCTTCTAAAGCAGTTTCTAATCAAAATACTCGTGTTCCTTTGAAAGCTACAGATCTTTATGACACTGGATGTCTTCAGTAGGAAAATGAATGTTACTTCTCAGTAGAGCATACAACCATTCCGTCTCTTCTGGGTCAATCAAGAATTTGAAACAGCTAGATTTGACTTTAATCACTGACACGTTGGCAAGTACTTGATAGACCAATGCTTACGTGGGGAAAACACTCATTAAACCTAAGCTAAATTAAACCTTACAAGAACTATCGTACTACGAGAAATGTGCAACAGAGTCATTCCGAATTGAAAGTTGTAACCCTTTGTTGGCATAGCATAATGGGTTGCATCTATACAATGATCATCCGCTTCTCTCTATAGCTGTCGTCACCAAATGAATTTAGAAACTACTATCTTGCCAGAATATCGACAATCACTATACAAGGCAGGGCTCACGATGTTCTTATAAAACCAAAGCCAAGTAAGATATGTGGAAATGCAACATAAGAGAACAAAGTTTACACATTCAAGACTAACCATTGATAAACCATCGACTACATTAACGAAAGAAATCTATATACAGATCAAATAGTCTAATAAAAGAAGGTAATCATGAAAGAGGATGAGTGCTGAATTGAAAGAAAAGAGATGAGTCTGAAAGTTAAAACTAAAAGATAGTGATGAGAAGACGATAAACTAAGAGCTGCTTTGACAATTGTCTTACTTACCTTTCGGTAACCCTTTGAAAAACTCCGGTAATGCATTGGGATTTTTGTACCACTTGGTTGCAGATTTCTGTGTGTCAGAGCGCCGTTTTACGACAAACGTACAGTTCTTGTTTGTGGAACATTGAAAAACAGTTTTATCTTGAAGAGTAGAATTTGCCAAACTAAAACCTTCTTCCTTGTCATCAAGAACAAAGAATGCAGAATGACGATCATTTGCAATCACAGGTAGCACCAGGGTCGAAATTGTTAACATATAAAATATCATTGCAGCGTACGGTATATAGCACAAAAACATCCGACCTGGGTTAACGTGATGTAATGTCCGTAATAAAAACGCAGTTAAATGCCTACATGCATGTGAACCAAAGTGAATACTATTTTGATGTAACGTAGAGAAGGAGAGAGTGAATTTAAGCAAAAGGTAGTCAAAAAAATCTTACTTGCAATCAATAGACCTTTCAAATGAAGATCCATTCTCTGAACAACCAGCACCTGTAAATCATTTTTGTTGTTTTTCTATTACCATAAGGATTACCAATTCAATAAGTAAGATACAAGGGCATGATTAGACAAAATGCTTAACATGGTATTATTTATGTCCGGCTATTATATGATTTGTTAAGCAAAGAATACAAGTAAAAAGTCCCGAAACCACTGTCTAATCTAGATACAGTTCCGGATCAAAAAGATTCGTAGACTAGTGTTGAAATATCATATCAAGAAAAACATTCAATCTATATTGTATCCCAAATTGTACGGATGTCACCTGAGAACTTCAAAATCCTAACATCTGCTTCCTCTGGTTATCTGCTTCTCTTTAAAGAAAGCCTGTCGATCAAACAGCTTAATTCTACACTTTGTTAAATTGTGCTACATACAACTAATCGTCACCGTTTATATATATTGAGAAGTTTATTGGGCTTTAGTGTTTTCAAGTTATGGCTGTGTTTAAGCTTACTACCTAGGCCATGATATTTATATCAAATTTTAAATTACATTTCGGCTACTCAGGCCAACCTTTTTCATAGTCTTCTTGTTACTGGCTAGTTTTATGGGGGCCAAATTCGAAGTTTGAATTTTCATGCTTCTTCATGTTCAACAAATGTTCCATTAGACGAAACAATTTACATATGTGCCGACGAACTGTACTGGAGTGAGCTCATGCGTCCACTCTATCCCTGAAGAGGTTTTCATTGAATTAATGGAGGTGGCGACACGTGGTGTCGAATTCAGCTTCAAAAATGAGATATACCAACACAGGAATGGGGTTAGTGGGCAGTCCCTTGGGTCCAGCGTTGGCTAATATCTAGGTTGGTTTCTATGAATTTCGACTTTTTCAATCCTCCCAAAAACATGTCGTTTATTTTTTCGTTATGTAAACGACACATTTGCCGCTTTAAAAAATGAGTCTGAGTGTGATGAATTACTTACACAGCTCAACAAGTTACACCAGACATTGAATTTTACCTTCAAAAAGGAGGTAAACAACTCTTTGGCTTTCCTGGACGTTTTAGTGGAGAAGGATAGCACTAACGTCGTGACCAGTGTGTATAGGAAACCTAAATTTTCTGGTCAATACATTTTTTGGACGTCTTTCTGTCCCAAAACTCGCAAGGTGAACCGCATGAAAGCCTTGGCTCACTGCGCCCTTATGATCTGTTCCAGGGAAAAATTAAAACTAGAAATTGATATCATAAAACAAATTTTCTTTTCTAATGGCTATCTTGAAGATGTCATCAACTCGACCATCGAGGCAAAATTGTCGTTGTTTTCCAGTTAAAACCTTTTTGGACCAAGTAAATGTCCCGTCAAAACTGCCCTGGATTGGTAACGTTTCACTTCGATTTGAAAACCAGATCAAAAAGGCCGTAGAGAAGTGTTTCGGTGCTATTACCCCAAGCGTAGTTTATGCCAGTTAGAAAGCGTTCTCAACTAACCACAAAGACCGTGTGACTTCCACAAATTGAAGCACCGCTGTCTATTCATTTTCTTGCCAGTGCGAGGCTGGCTATGTCGGGCACACGACTTTGAGGTGAGTTGATAGAATCAAGCAGCACATTCCATCCTATATTCGCCAAGCATCAGCTCCTAAAGGATACAGCCATCCCGGGTTTCTAAGCCAAAAGCACTATTAAGTGACCTGCCATACGGCAGCACTTGCTTGAAAACCCAGAGTGTGCAAAATTGTATACGGATGACCGCTTTCGCATAATAGGCACATCTAGGTCAGTTTTTCACCTAGCCTTTCTCGAATCCGCCAATATCAAAGCGACAAAACCGCTGCTTTTGCAGACAAAAAGAATTTGTCTTTTCATTGGGCCTTTTCGGGTAACTATGTAGTTCCACATACACTGATTGGTCAAAACAATATCAATCTAGTAGTCAGATCTCTGATCGGCTACTTTCAAAACACAGTTTGGTATAAGTTTTACTGATTTCTTCCTATCTCAATTCTGACAATTTTGTACTCTGAGGAGTGTCAGACGAAAAGAGCTTTTCAGTACTAAAATGTTTTCGCTATTTCGTGCAGTTTTAAACAAGCATAAATTGAAAACCATCCGTGACACAGACGTCATAAATTTGTTCTTAAACATTATTTACTAAAAACGTAGAAGCTATTACATCACGTCCTTCATAGCGCAATATTTATTTATTTTCTTTTACTTCTTACGACATTTTGCTTCTAAGACGTTCTTAATGGCTCTCTATCAAAACCTTACAAACTGTCCATATTACTTGCATGACGTCATCACATCCATAACCTATTAACCTTTATAACCTATAAAGTGCTGATGCCATTTTCTGTTGTATTTAGGCGTTACAAATGGCGGAAGTAAAAGTGCCAAAGCAAACTTTTTAACTGATACGTTTCTCATCATTTATCCGATGTTGACACAAATATTATGCAATTTCTGTGATTAACTTAATATGTAATATACATATAGGTAATGGGTGAAGACAAATGACCAAGCAATAGACAAACGACCAAACAATGGACAAACGACCAAACAATCGACAAATGACCAAACAATGGGCAAATGACCAAACAATGGACAAACGACCAAACAATGGACAAATGACCTAACAATAGACAAATGACCAAACAATAGACAAACGACCAAACAATAGACAAATGACCAAACAATGGGCAAATGACCTAACAATAGACAAACGACCAAACAATGGACAAATGACCAAACAATGGACAAATGACCAAACAATAGACAAACGACCAAACAATGGACAAACGACCAAACAATCGACAAATGACCTAACCATGGACAAACGACCAAACAATCGACAAATGACCTAACAATGGACAAACGACCAAACAATGGACAAATGACCTAACAATTGACAAATGACCAAACAATGGACAAGTGACCAAACAATGGACAAGTGACCAAACAATGGACAAATGACCTAACAACGAACAACAACGACCCCCAAAGTACTAAAAGAACAAATCATCAAATTCATCTCCGATTCTAAACATGTGTACTGGATGTGCTATTCAAAAGGGACGTCACTGCAAAAACAGAATTTACCAACACTTTTAAGCAAGAACTATGAAAGTGTACCTCTCGTGGTCAGAAATTTCTTGATATTTTGTTCATTTGGTGTAAAAGAATCGAACCACCATGTAATTATTCGTCACAAGTATAGTTTTCCGTAGTTATACGTATTCTTCAACGAACTTTTTCCAAGAACAAATCTGATGTCATGAGGAACAGGGAAATTTAACTATTGATGCTAAAAAATTTAATACGAGGCTAACATGTCAGAGGCCAGCAGTGCAGTTTTGAGCTCTTTTACACTGTTTTACGTTAAGTACACTTGACGTACGGCAAAAGCAATAGTCCGGCTTTTCAGGTCAATATCATAAACAAAATACCAAAAAACGTGTGACCACTGGAGGTACACTTTAAACAGTGTGGGACATATTGCCATTAAAAATCAACAGTGGTTGATGCAGTCCCCGAATAAAAAATAAGTTAAGACCCCCTAAGACCTCTAGAACAAAGATGATAAATTTGTGACGACCCTCTCTGGCTGGATACTAGAATTTATCGAACATGAAAGCATCAATGTACTCACTTCTGACGTGAACGAAAAACTGGCATTTTGCAACGTTGTCGCTTGTGTCAAGTGCTGTATAAGAAACAAAATAGACCGTTGGGGAACGTGCTTTGCCTGGTTCGAGATTTGAATAAACTTTTTTGATACCAACGTTGTCCGTGAACGTCGGAACAGTCCAGCTCACTAAATCTTGAGGATGAGTAATAGTGACGAAGTAGTTTGAATTGTTACAGTTCCTCACTTGTGGACGTTCCCTATCTGTAAGAAAAAGAGATAAACTATTATAGCTGCGAGCTGTAGCATAGTTAAAGAAGTTCATTGGGCCATGGAAGGAACCAGATTTCTCAATATTGCATAACTGCAGGTTGGTAAAATGCGATCATTGTCAGAAAATTGCCTCAATAGGCATTCTCAGAAAAGAATTAAGTTTTCATAGATACTAGAGAAAGAGAAATGAATTTTGCCAACGGGATTCGAACCCATGACCCACGCATTCGCGGCGTGCTCTCTACCAACTGAGCTAGGTGACTTGTCAACTTTCAATGGACTGTGAACAGCAAGATGGACCAGATGGTAATCCTTCTATGGCCAAGACACATGGCGCAGAGAGGCTGGTCTGCAAACTGGATAGGTGACCCAAACTCATTATTTCTCTCACGTCCCCTATCATTAAGATAGGGAGAGTCCTTTGCTTCTGAGCTATGAGGACCATGCGAGTTCTTGTTTAACCCCTCAAAACAGCATTTTTAATGATTATTGGGTTATTTTTAAGGTCGTTGTGTCGTGTTTTTTTTTGTTCGGTGATAACTTGCTTGTGTCATCTTCGACAACGCTGACAATAAACCTTGTATTCGATGTTAGTGTGTACGTCACATTGATTTTGTGGGTTCCACCATTTAATCCTATAACCTATTATTATTATTGTTATTATAATTTCTACATTTGTGTTTTTTTAGCTGTGGATAATAAATAAATTCATTAAACTACGGGTACCTTTAGAAGAAGAGCTTCAGGGAGCAGATTTTTGCGAACACGGGATCATAATTCGAAGAGAAGAGAAACCAGAAACCGATTGCAATAGGAATGGTTTTGCAGAACGCAATAAAACGGAGGTTCCTATTGACTTGGCGTTTGTAAACAAAGCTTTGGAAGACTCTCATATTTGCGATAAATGTAAAGCAATCCTTACAAACAGAGCTACTTGTAATAATCAACTTTGTAAAGGAAACAAAGTTAGTATCGCTGAAATGGAGAGTGAAAAGCCTGTGGACAGAAAACAATCAAATGGAAACAATTTTTCGATTCCAACTATTGACCATGTAAGTAGCAATGGTATCAACGGCCATATCAAGATTCTATAGAAAGAATTAAAAATGCCGTGGATATAAACTACATATGGTTTACTTTCCATCACCGCCGTGGATACCCTAACACCTCGAGAATCATTAAAGTGGAGACTGCATTGTACCGCAGATGTCCCAAGTCTAGAGGACTAACCATCACGCATGATGTCTGAATCTAGTGCGCGTGCGTGAGCTAGGTATATACTTAAATCATTTAACTCTAGTGCAAGAATAGAATGACATGGTGAAAGGATAGGGCAGTTAAGTTGAGGCCTTAAGCCACTGATCTCTAAAAAACACTTGATGGAGCATCTTCCGTCTCAAAGTGAGGTTAGTCGTTGAACGCCATTTTAGTCCCCACCAAACAAAGCTTATATACAAAATTACGGAACATGGCGGACCTTCCCGCGCTATTTAAACTTCTGGGGGACTAGTATTCGTGACCACACTTTTTGGTTCGTTCCATTCTTTTTTATAGATCAGTGTCTTGAGCCGATTGAAATACGGGAATCTGGAATGATCAGATGGCGGGTATTTGGCCAATCGTAGTACAAGGCTCTCTTTTGAAACATTTGAGTTCCGAATTAAGGCCTTCTATACTATAAGCACTAGCGAAAAGGGACGCAAAATCAAGTATGAATTAGAGAAGAGGGTTTGTTCCTATGCTAGTTTCCCTCTTGCAGAATACATCATTAAAGCATATGCAAGACTGATCATCTCAAACGAACCCTTCCCTTATTATAAGTATTACAATTTCTAAGTATTATCGGTACTACAACTTTCGAAAAGAAGGGTGAAATCATTCGAACTATTTCGTTTCCTTGGCTATCGCGTTATCGTAGTAAGCAAGTGGTCTGGGCCCGTGACCAGCTTGCCCATCAGCTAAATTTCCTGCAATAAGTAAGAGTCTTGAACATCTTGTCCATCTGCTAAACTTGTTGTAATCAGTAAGGCGCTTCACGCGATAACTGTTTCTATCTCTCAAAGCGTAATTAAAAATGGCCACCATAGTACTCGTACATCAAAGTATGGAGGGGTAGCCAAAACATTGATAATTGAACTTCTTTTAATAAGTAAGTAAATTTGGTTTTACCAATTAAAGTAAAATCGATATTGATTTTCTTTAGCGTACATGATTGGGTGACATTTGGTGAAATACGGAACTTTACTTCCCTTAAGGTTGTAAACAGTAGTAGGCAGAAGTAAACAGAACATCGCCATCCTTATCAGTGTCCGCGTATAATGGAAGTGCGGATTGATATGTCCCGACTGCACTCATAGTTGAGAAAAATAGAATTGCATACCTAGGATGCGGCATGAAATCTGAAGATAGAGCACTGCTACTATCCTTTGTCCTAGTTTTATATTTTTTGGAGTGAAGTAGCCTTTGCTTCTTTCTCTCTTTATCATCAACATGGATCAAGTACAATATACAAGGCTTCCTTACGACTCTTACTAACGAAGCAATTTCGGTACTAAATATGTACTGGAAAGCTTTGTGTACGGTATAATTGAAACGTCCATCGGCTATCGAAAGCTATCTGCCACGACACAATGTCTAATTGTCTAAACGTAGATATAAGTGTTCAAAAACACTTGTAAATATTTAAATTTCAAGTTGTTCATGAATGTTTAATATTCTCTTTCCCTTTCTCTGTCCATTATACACAAATAACGGTGTAGGTTAAATAGCAACTTCAGTAAGAAGTAATGAGTACCTCACCCTGAAAGCGGGAAATGGACAAGAACAGCCAGCCGCACTTCAGAATCACAGGCATTTCTGAAAACATGGGTGTAGTGTAAGATAAATTCTAGAATGACCTACCATTAAGTAGCTTCGTTTTCTCGACAATGTAAGACACATAAAAAAACAAATAGTACTAATTAAAATTTTAGAATGTAAAAAGTTGGTCTATTTCTGACCAAAAATTCTGATGTAGTAACGTTTTCTATGTAAAGTACCTTGAAAATATTGTACATATTAGAAATTGGAAAGGCATGATATACATGCCAATTCGGTTTTATTAAACATGTTTGACATGTGTCCTAACTGGCACCACAACTTTAGTATGTTAGACTTACTGTTATATCCATTGTAAATGTTGCTCTGCTCTCCAAAAGGGACTGGATTGAGCCAAACTGTGTGAAAATTGACGTCAGAGCTTCAGCCATATCTGGGGGACCCCGTTGTAATCTTCCTACGAATGTAAAGAAGGTAAGTAGGCATACTATTCTGTATTAAAAGAATTCAGCAAGGTTGCACATGTGTGACTTCAATCAATGAAGGGCAGGGAACAGAAAGGATGGTATCGAGTAAACAACAAAATACATGCGATCGAGGCAGCAGAATACTTTCAATGTAACTGAAAACGTCATCGGTAACATAAATGCTATCTATCGTACGGAAATTGGACTAACACAAATATGTTGCTCTTAGAAATGTTGATTATCAAAGCATAGGAGTGCCCCCGAAAGCATAGTCACTTCAAATTTCTAAATGCTATCAACATCAATTATCGACATACCCAGGACAAACTTTGCTGTTGGATCGATGCCTTTGAGGGAAAATCAGTCTATACTTGGAATTCAGTTATCACAATTATAACACAGCAGGTTATCTTAAAAGATTTCAAAGCAAACAACGAGCAACACAAACAGAAAGTGCGCCTTCAGTTAAAAATGTTTTAGTGAAAATTTGCCAAAGTTACAAAACCTGACGAAATATCTATAGTACTTTTCTAATTCTCAGTATGTACTGGGGCTTTAAATATTTCGAGGTCCTCCTGAGCCCGTGTCCTAGGTACTGAGACTTTAAATCTTACGAGGCCCTAGTGAGCCTGTGCCCTAGGTACGTTACCATCCTGAACCTTCCATCGACGTTATTGCAGCCCTCACCTACCTTTCATATTCTTTCAAACACTCAGAAGCACAAGTTACATAAGCTCGATACCTCCGATCAAGTTCCTTTAAATAACTTTTTACTGATGGAAAAGTGGATGTTCCAGGTAAAAGACACTCGCTTGTAATGATGTGAAAATTACAATGAAGACTTTAAGATAACGAGGAGAAAAGTAACATAGAGCATTCTTAACTTAGTTGTTTGTAGCTAAAATAAAATATTTATTTATATGGGCAAAGTAAAGATTCACTTACTTGCCTTATCAGAAACTCTCTTGGGTTGTTACTAATGTGTCTGCAAAAATTCTACCATCAACCTATCCTATTCTACCTATCGCACTTTTACATCCGTTTAATGTCCTTATTTTTCAAATAAAGTTGAATTAAACTACCGGTACATTAAAGCTAACATAAATTAGAGTAAACTTTTATCTTCCGTAGTCATTATTTTATTTCATGTTATATTCAAGCCTCTTTACAAACTTAAGTACGAGTTGTAACGGGTTTATAATTTGCCTCTTTTTCAAAACGAGAAATTATCGGTAATAAACGCAACTGAAAGTGGTGTTGAAGACCGTCTGACTACCCGAACCGTTTGGCTACATTTGCCTCGTTCTCGCATGTACTGCCTCATCTTCAACTAGACGTTAAACCTGTATGAATGAGAGGTAGAAAAACTCCACAACGCAAACGCAAAACGTTCAGCTACCTTTTTCGACCTCTCATTCATACAGGTTTAACGTCTAGTTGAAAATAAGGCAGAATATGTGAGAACGAGGCAAATGTAGCCAAACGGTCCGGGTAGCCAGACGGTCGCCAACAGTAGCAAGGAGAGGATTAGGTTAGCAAGCACTTTGTTAAAGGTAAACATAACAGAAAAAGACAATTTCTACATCAGTTAATAATCTCAATAGTGGGTTCTTGGGTGGAACTGAAGAATCCACGAAGTCACCTGAGAGGTGGAAAAAGCGTCAAGAAAATGTCATAATTCTTCAATGTCGAACTGTGGCAGTTTATGTATCTATGTATTTTAGATATACTTTATTAAATGATAATAATGAATAAATTTTGAACGTCTTATCATTCAGTTAGTAGTTTGTTATATATTATGCAAATGTTCCTTTGAGATTCCCATCCTCGGACATAAGGTGACAATTCCAAACACTGGCTTTCTAGATGCCTTGTCTGAATCTCAGAATACAGAAAAATGCAAATCTGGTAATCAATGCGACAGAGACACTCAGTAAAGGAAGCTAATGGTGTTCGCCATTGAAAATGATCAGTGAATAAACAGTTTTCTGCATTTAATGTACGATTTGTTACTAAGGAAACTGGGATTCACTATGATGTGCAATACACAGCCTATTTGTGTGTGTATATCTATCTAGAAAATAGAAACTACATGTTTCTGAACAGCAATTAATCGTTACGACTAAAAGAGCTAGGGTTTGCTGTTACAAAACATGCTACTCGCATACGCATGGGAACGACCATGACACCAATGGATATCAATTTCTACAGCGAAGTGAAACTTTAACAAATTCTTGGTGGCACAAATCTTGAAGCAAGCGAGTGACGCTTCATTGCATAAAACTGCAAGCTTTTTCATACCGCCTTTCACGCGCAAGAAGTTCTGTACATTGTAAGAAATCCTTCTTTATAAATCCAGCAAATCCCTTAAAAATCTCGCATGTTTCTGTAGTAAATGATTTTCCCCCTTATGTTGTTAACAGCCTTGCAGCCCACTTTTAACGCTATCAAGGTCGTTGAATAAATTAACGCAAAGCATACTTTATTACGTCACTGTTTTCATCAGTTCTGAATGCATTAGCGATTTTGGGAGGAGGAAAGCTTTATCAAGCAGCACTGCCTGAATATGCCTCCTTATCCACTGATCTTTAAAACAGAATAGATTCAGCTTCCAATCGTTTCCAACATCGAAAAAGTGTAATCACGAGTACTTGCCTCCGATTGGTTAGAATAGCGCGGGAATGTCCGCCACATTACGTGACACTTTTTATAACCCGAGATGAAGACTGAAATTGTGTCCAGCGACTGACCTCACTTTGAGACGGAGGATGCTCAATCCAGTGTTTTTAGAGATTAGTGGTCTGTTCATATAAACTCCTTTGAGGATATGTGGTAGTCTAGTGTTTAAGGAATCTGACTCATATGGAAGAGGTAGTGGGTTCGAATCCCGCCTAGCCCGATATAAAAGACCATCGGTTGGGGAAGGCAACGGGAGACCGCCCCTGTAAATGTGCTCTCTCTCCCCAGGGGAAATCCTCACTCTCGCTGGGCAATAGGCTACGCTCGAAATCGAGTATGCCACCAAAGAAAAAGAAGGATTCTATGTAAAATAATCAACACGGGTCAGTCACAGTAAATCACTTATGAAAGTGGTCTGTAACATGGGTTGATGCATATCACGTATATCATATTTGAAGAAAACAAAATAAAAAGTAGTTGTGGCTTGACTCTGATGGGACCGATTTGTTAGTAATTTCAGTTCCCTTCACTAAATATGCGAACGGTAGTGTCTTTCGGGAGGAAAAGGTCAACACGTCGAAAAAATACATTTAAAATAAAAGTGTATTAAAAAGGGCAGATATTGTCTGAGGAGACGAAGCCTATGACGCAATACTCTCAGTTGCCCAATTTTAACGCCCCCCCCCCCCCCCGCCCCGCTTATTAATT
>JAAAKL020009546.1:0-15013 GCA_010016065.2 Carybdea cf. marsupialis auct. non (Linnaeus, 1758)
TGTCCATGTTTGTATATTGTTTTATGTCAGTTTGAAGAGTCATACCAGTTCCGCCAAACCCTTCTTGTGCTTCCTGTATCTCTCCCTGGTGTGTTTAGATACTTCTTTGAGTAAGGCTGAGCCCTTTCCCTTGATGTTGTTATCCTTGTGTCAGTGAACTTTTTAAATATGGATTTTCCCCCACTTCTAAAGAGTTAAGTCTGCCAAGCTTGCGAATACCAGTGCAGAGAAAAGGTGTATAACAATATGTTTTCAACACTGGTATCTACAGGAGTTATTTATTGAGTTACGACCATAGGTTCAGTAAGTTTCTGTAACACTATCCTCAGGCCATAACCTCCTGTTTAAAAAGTTTGTTGGCAGCAAAGTACAATAGAACTGCATGGAATAGCCAAAACATCTAAGTACTGAAGATTTCTTCTCTGACACTCTTCAGAGTACAAAATCGTACAAAACCTGTTTGTGTGGTGTTGGCACATATCATATGAACTGTTTATCATTTGTCTTCCTCTCCAACCACTAATCACCACCCTATTGTTCATTCCTATTAAAACTACAAACTAATACTTCCAGTCCTCATTCAAAATCACACCAGGATCATTAATCTTGGTCTTCATTCAACCATAGTCAAGTATATCCTCCTAGCTCATGTATGCAGCATGCTGATTATCTTCCACCTGGTCTCCTTTACACACATAACTTGATGGCCCCCCTCCTCTTCATTACCACTGCCAGTTCCCTTCCATTCTCTGAGTCCCATAGGAGTTGAAATAAGGGAAATATTTGTGATGTGACACTTTTCAAGACAGCTTATTACCCTTTATAAATAGCAACACTGCAAATTTTTCACTTTAATCCTGTTAATCTTCTGGTTGGATGTTTTGGCATTTTGAGAGTTGTCTTGACTGGACAAATGCTCAAAATGATCTGAAATATCCGGTGTCTGGATGTTTATTTCCACCCCTAGTCCAAAATATTTTTTGATCTCTCCATTGGCCTATTTAGCCACAGCTAATGCACAGCTTAGCTTACATTAAACCTTTTCCTCTTACGTTGTGGGATACATGGATGAATTATTTACATACAGAGGGTAAACTTGTATGAATCCCATGTCAAGACTGAAGATTCGTTTTCCTTTTTCTTTAGTTACTCAGGCATTACAGTTGCATGGCCTAACCACAGTTGATTATAGTTTGAAGTTCTAGTCCCTGTACCATACCAAGCTTTACAGCATATAAGACTGTATGATAATGGGTGGTCATTAGCTCAAGAGAGCTCCCCTCACTTTAAGTATCATATCAAGATACATCTACAGGAGGGGTGCTCGCTAAGACATGACAGTTCCGACACTCCGTGATATACTACAGCCAGCTGGATGCTAACCCAATGTTTAGTAGTCTCATGATTGGTTTAATGGAACTAAACCTTGCCAAATGCTTATTCGGCAACCTTGTTTGCCCAATGCTGAAACTTGGCCACCCGATACAGTTAAACCTACTACTTTATAATTGGCACCTCTTTTATAATGCAATCATACAGGAAAAAATATTTACTGTACTGTTAAACTTGTTATTTGTAATATATGGACATTTAGCCCACATCTTGATTTGCAACACAAGCTGATGAGTTGATTAATGTGACTGTAGCTGTACATATGTGACCACATCAGAAATGCAGAGCAAAGTTAAAGCATGATGTATCTGAGTGGTACTGTCTCTGCAGCTTCAATAATATTTGTTACTAACTGTGTTACTCTAGGCTTAAATGATACCTATGACTGACACTGGTCTGTTTTTACAGCTTCGATTTGCCTCCATTTTCAGGGGCCAGTGTAAAAAATAACTCTAGCTAACGTAGGCACCACTTCACTTTACATTGCTTTCACATTTCTATGTAGATTCTTATCCAGTGACATAACCAGATGATCACTCTAATAGTTCATACATTATACAGTACTCAAATTATTTATAAAAACATAAAACATATGACTTACCATGTCATAAAATGAGTGCAACTGTTAATTCTACACTGCATAATTTCCACAGTTCCTGTGAGGTATGGTTTCTTCATACTCCTCATGTTCAAGCCTACAATAACAGTAAAAAAAATGAATTACCACCTGTTGATGATAAGTACACTTACACTAAGCTCTTTGTTGTTAAATTCGCACCATATTCAGGTTACATCATATGTGCAAATTAGTTCTCCATTGTTTAAACGTGTTCAAAGCACTGTCACTGAATCATTATCAAAGTAAAACAAAGGGATAACCTACATTACCCCACCTGTACTAATAAGGATGTCTCAAGAACTTATCTGTGTAAATTCAAAACACATGGCTAAAATAGCTTTGTCAAAAATCTAGCAGCTGTGTATATACACTACTTCTCATTTTGGCAAAATGTCTCATAACTTGAAAACAGCAGGTTCTTGTGTATTGACAACCATAGGTAGAAATATATTTGCCTGGGCATAAGGAATACATGTAAATTATCAACAAAATTGCTATATGTGTCTATAGCTGCCCTTGGGCATATGGAAGCAAATAAATAAATTCCAAATTTTATGTACTGCAAAAATACATGAACTTAATACTCATATATTATGCTACATCTAACTATTCTGAGCCAATTTCAGGGGGTTTAGATTTACTATTCAAACTTTTTACAAGGGCACTGATGTATTTACTGCCATGAAACCTACTTTAAAGAAAACCTGTGGCAGTGTTGGTGTATAACAAATGAAATTTATAATCCCTTCAAAGCCTCTATTTTTTGGCAATTGCTTCTAGACATCCCATATTCTTCCCAACTCCTCTTGCTGGCTTTTCATACAATTCCCCGCTTTTTTGTAATAGTAGGCATTATTATATCCTACCCAAGTAAAATTAGTCTCTGAAAATGATTCCACTCTGTGCCTGTGTAATATATATTAAGATGTGAAACAATATCATTATTATATATATATATGAGTTTAAAAATGAATATTATGCTGTGAATTAAAAGGGTTTCTCACTGCTATTGATGGCTCTGCTACTGCTACCTTACAATATCTTACAGATTTGTCTAACTCTTTATGAGCAGACCCCACCCACCTGCAAACTGTGCTGCCATGAGTTTAAACTCACACAGACCTCTATCCCCAGGGGCAGAACATAGTCCATCATTGTAATTAAAGACTCTGTAGATTTCTCAATATAGTAAGATAGGTATTATTTTATCTAGGAAACATGAATACTGTAGCAAGCACATTATAGATGCATCTAACATCCATAACATTTTTGGCTACCTCTGAAAGCTTCCTCTGTGTCCTTTGAACGTCACACCATCACGCCTTCTAACCATAACGATTAACAGACCTTTAAGATATAAGCCTTTTTGTGACAAGTATGTATATTAAATTGCTATTAACACATATTTATGTGCTAACCAATCTCCATTAAATATTTATTAGCATGTATTTATAGCATAAATTATAGCCACATAAACCTTAACAACAAAAGATAAAATCAATTTGCAAATGTCATGAGCAAACCTAACCATATAGGATTTTCTTAAGCGCCACACTTGAGAAGTCTAGTGTTTTGCCAAATTTACAATCAAACCCCACATATCACGAAGTTATGAATAGTCCAAGTAGTAACATCGCCAAGTGAAGGCTATGCTGGAGTCACTGGCTCAATACCTTGATCATTACCTGGTCATCTGGATAGACATAGGACCCGCATGTTTTGATCCCTTTACAAAAACAAGTCACTATGTGCTTGTCTTCGCAGTCAGTTGAAAAGCAGGTTACCGGCTATGTGGTTTACAACCGCGAAGTCATTTAATAAGAGTTTAGGTAAGAGGATATCGCCCTGTATGGGGAATTAAATAATTGGCGATGAACAAAAGACGACTCTCTTCCTGGGAAGATTTTCTGACCATTTAATTACGTGATAGTATTTAAAAATTACTTTTAAAATGTGTTTATATGGATTCTTCAACGCAAAGTGAAAATGAGTGATGAGTTCTCGGATGTTTCGGGTAAACTTCTGTAGTAATCGAATTAAAAGTATAATTAAGGCAACAATGTAGAGGTGCAGTACATACTGGGTCAGGTCGTCCACAGAGAAAATAAGACTACCAAACTGGAGTAAGGATGCCAGAAGATCGTATGCAGGTACCGTATTTCCAGAGGGTGGCGAGGGCATGACGATACCCTTGCTTCCCACGATTCCTTACCATCTTTTTCTGAAGCACTGTCATGTGCAGCAGTGGGAAATGAACAAGTGAAACAAAGAAGACCTAATCAATCAAAAACAGTGAAAAGAACTCACCGTAAAACATGGCCTCCGAAGATTTCAGTAGCGTTAAGTACAGGTCATTCGCTCAGGCAATAAATTGACCATATAGGCCTAGTCATTATCCCGCCGTAGTTAGTGAACAAATCCACATATTCTAAATAGACATAGGCAACAAAAGATAGTCAAAATAAAGAAAATCTGCTATCATACTTACTCATGGTCGGCTCTTTTAGCAAAACAGCGTTGTTATTGCGAATAGAGCAACAAAGTCTTTAGTCATGACTTCTTGATGTTTACACTTGCGGTCGATGAATCTTGACCTGATGAAGAAAGATGACAAATAAAACGGTATGCGATCAAAACAATGGCCTCACCAATTCCCATTTAAAATCCTACTAAAAACCTGAATCAAGGCATTTGACAAGCACTTCTAAATTTTAATACCTGTTGAATTTATTGTCTAGGTTCTCCAAGCAATGTTTTCCTAGACAATCAGTATTTGAGAGTGCTGGGCATTCGTGTCCTGTTTGTGCAGAGCTGCAGGTGCCTGCTCATGGAGACTCACCAAAGGGAGGGCGTTGGGCTGGAAATGGCCGGGTAACGGCGGTTAGGGAGATTTTTAAGGACAGCGTGTCACCTGAAGGTATGGGGAGGTTGTCTTTTTGAAGAGGGGTTGTACAGATAGTAAACCATGATCTAAGGAATAACAGCTTTCAATATGATAGAAAGACTATTTTGGAATGATCTACACTGCCCCCTAGCTTGAACTTGGCCCCTCCGATTCATCCTCCTTTAATTACGTACCACGGTCTACGACAAAATTGCCATTAAAACTCACTTTTGAAAAGAGATAATCCCGTGACATGACACTCACCAGTGCTTTACAGTGAGCATGTGTTGGGGTCATCAGAGGAGGACAGCGGCACATTTTCGGCCTCTAGCCTTCTAACAGCATTCTCACTACAGCGGGGATCCACTTCTCAATAGAGCCCCCTTAACACTGGTGCTGACTGGATGAGTTGGCTGCACGTTGCTGTTGTATGACTCGCTACTTCTCGTGAATTTGCACTCAACAGGCAACTTCTCCTCAATGCCATGTCTCTATAATCCTCTGACTCTGTTTTGAATGATTTTGACAGATGCCCTCGTATGCTTCTATGATTTTATCACTGACTTAAGTACAATATTACGTGATAGTATCAAGTGTCCCCCCCCTCCGTTTTCTAGGTTCGTACGTACTATAATCAGCTTTCACGTATACAACAAGGTTAGCATAAAGAGTTTCCTTCCATCCATTGGGCGCAGCTTAAAACGTAACTCAAAATAACAGTACGACTATGACGTGACCTTTTCGATGAGATATCAGGTTGACTGAAAGTCTGTTTAAACAGAAGATAGAAAGGTTTCTAACTTGGCATTTTCAAAGGTGAGGAGGGGGACTAGTAAAGATTAACATTAAAATACATAGAGAGTATGCTAATTAGGCAGGGTAAAAATATCTCATTGTATTTTAACTACTCTTACACACAATGTGGGAGGCGAGTTAGCTTAGTCGGTTGAAAGATGGTCTAGTGAGCAGAGGGAAGATGTTTCGAGACCACCCTTGGCCATCAATCTGAAAACTGCTACTGGCAATTCAGCACGTAGATGACTACCTGGCATTAGCTTTGAAAGGATAAAAGCGGCCAGGAAGGGAACTGGCCACCCTTCCTCACTGTGCTGTGGCTACGGACATGTGATTCTCTACCACATCACATCCCCTACCACCTGTAACTGAGTATGGGACTACCTTTAACTTTTACCTTTGCTTACAACGTACCCGATATTGTCGCATATTTCAATGCCAAAACCGTTTGCTAGAATCCGGTGGGAAAGTGTGACGTCACGATTTTGAAAAGTTTTGAATTATGGAAAAAATGCTCAATTTTCATGTTCCCTTATTAGTAAGAACGTCAATGACCAACAATGAAAGTGTTGCCCTTTCCCACCACCGAGATATCTGCTTTCAAAGTTTTCTAATTCTCTCCAACAAAACCTTATCATTTGATGCTGGTTCCCAACGTAAGGAGCCAAGGAATATCAACAGAATTTTAAATGCCTCTAGTTTAAACACTATAAACACAACAAGTCTGGTATTTTCGGAAATAGCCTAGTCCAGGGTTACCTTTAGATATCTGGAGTCAAATCGTACTATTTTCAAAACTTTTGATTTGTGACGTCATCACTTTCCCTGCGCATTTGCAGAAACACAGTTGCAAAATTCACAATTCCAGTAAATAATGACCATAACAATACCCGATACAGAATCATGAGAAAGAAGGATGAAACTAGAGTAAAATTAGCAAGTGCGATACTCAATTCCTGTGTAATGCAATGCAATGCTTCACAAACCCACCTTTCTATTTGAGTCGTTTTGCTATCAAAGGCTTTAATAATATCTATGAGATATTTTTATTGCGCAGGAATAAAATCTCGTATGCGAAAAACGAACATGGGGGACTATTTCAACTTAGGGGGCAACCTTTTTCTGCACAAATATATATTTAAAATATTCGCGCATATTTAACTTCGGCCGTTCCAAGTTAGATTTTTTTGTAAACATAACTGAATACGGGTATTTTCTACATTTGTTTGCCTGTTTTTTCGGAGTGTGGGAGGTCCACGATTGGCTTTTTATAACTAAATTTATTTACAAGTGAAAAGCCCCTTTCTACAGATAATCTGTTCCAGAAAGGCCGAAGAGAAAGGTTCCAAACTCTTCCAACTTTCTGTTGACGTCGAACGTTGAGTCTCAGAGCTCCTGTTATGGGAGCCTTATTTGTGTTTAGGTGTTGAGTTCTTCCGTAATGATTGATGTGTTACGTAATCACCCTTATGTTGTAACTAATGCTTCCTTTGTTAAGTGTTGCTTTGTTTTAATCAATGTATAAACGTTTGCTGCAGCGTAGGTTATGTAGATGACTGCATGTGGAGCTAAACGCCAGCAGTCACGCAGATATGCAATAAAATAGAGATCCATATGCCGGTACTTTTCCAGATCCCAGATAAACCACTATTGTTTAAAACTACACTGAAAAAGAGTAACCCCACCACCTTTTCCTAACTCTAACCCTAACCCGAACCCGAACCCTGCAGAAAAGGTGGGGAGGTCTGTCTCTGAAAGAGGAGGTGGGGGTATCTGGAAAAGTGCCTATATGCCTTGGTCTCTTCAGTCGCAATATTGCATCAAATACACTGTTGTGCGGGGCCGGTTTTTCTACCATGCAACAAATAAATGAATCGCATTTCGGATCGATGACACACTTGTTAACAGAACGTAGTTTTTCTAGCATTTGGAAAGAGCAGAACAAAACCCATTGATATTGATGATTTTATAAAGCTATTCGAACGTACGACTCCATTTGTATGCTTTACATTTGATGATTAAACTTCAGTAGAGATTGTGCCTAGAAAGTAAAAACCAATACAAAATGACTATAGTGTAGTCGAAAGAAAATTAACAAATATAAGTATAAAAGATTATGAATATATCATCAATCGATTTAAATTTTGTATCGCTGTCAGGCAGGGTAAATCATGATGTGGAGAGCATGAATTTGGCGTTGTAATGAAAACCGTGATTACTGTTAGGGAATCACCATTTACTGGGCAGGCATTAACGTAATTATTTGTATTGAAGAACTTGTGTCGGTGATTCACGACTTATGTACGATGATCAGTTTTATTCAGGTATTAAAAATAAGGTTGTCATATATGTCTCTTTTTTGATCTTTTAACGTGTATGTAGGATTGTATTAATATAAGGTGTGGCAAAATTGCATGGTCAAGAATTTCCTTGATGTAATGTTTTATATGCATACGTAAGTAACTGTGAACAATTGATTTTCTATTTTGGTATTCTTCTATTCGATTTTGTATATATATCCCTGTAAAATTAGGTAAATTAGAATGAATTCAAGATTGCTAGTGTACAGATTATTTTGGATTCTGAAGTGATAGATTAGAGAAAAAGATAGATACAGTCCTCTTTAATGATTGGATTGTTCTATTGTGCTATCGTCGAACGCAGCTGACGTTGAAGTCATAACAATTACTATGTTGATGTTGCTCACCAGTGTATACGGAGTATAACCATTTTGAAATGAAAGGGAGCCTATGGTAGGTTTAAAAGTTTAATTTTTACTGAAACTTACCATGATCTACCGGATAAGCTTGTTAGTAAGATGCAAAGCGTTTGTTTTCCGTAAGTAGTTTTTGTTAGTTCAGCACGAGCAGGAATTTTTTCCTAGGTGTAGTGGTAAAAGTATCTCGACAAGGCGCAAGTGTCTATTTATTTTGTCATGAAAAGCCATATGGTATCTCACGTCAGTAGAACTACCTAAAACTATTTACTATGCATCAAAAGAGTGTACATATTGCACCAAATATGTGATTGGATTGATAAAAGACAGACAATGTGTATTTCTTTGGGGGATAATGGGATCAAGCTTATTCAAGAGAGTTTCTTGGCAGTTTTGAGATGTTTTCATGCACTATCTATAACAGTTAAACACTACTAGTAGATATGATACTGTTATCAACTTGTGTAATTACGTTACAATTAATTCAAAAGTGAAGTCTAAAGTTACCTTTTATCAAATTTTAGCATTTCTTTTGTTTTCATGCCTTTACCTTCACGTTGTAGAATTGATAAAACCATTTAATTCCATTTTGATAGTATAGGAGAGGAAAGTTATACAGTATGAACATGTTGCCACTAGTATCCTCACTTAAGTGTGATTCCGTTACCCAATGGTTATACGCTGGGTGCTGTGCTGTCCTTGAAAAGTTTTATATGAATTGGCACACAGAGCATCACATTGCAGCTTTTCCATTAGTTATCATTGCTGTCCTGTAAAAACTTCTTATTCCCCTGCTGAATTCGTCCTGGCTACGGGCCTGCGAGAAACGCACTTTATGACTTCAGCAAGAATATTCTTCTACATTGAAGTAGTTGCTTATGAAATGCCAATAAAGTTGGAGTACTGAATTTTGTTCATGAGTTAATGAATTTTCAGTATTGGGCCTTTCCTAAACTTTAAAATAGAGATAAAGGCAGAGCAGCTCCTACTTTTCAAAACATTTAGTAGTTCAATATTGGGTGACGATAAGGCGATTGAAGACATCTAATTCTGGCTAATAATTCACTCTGTCACGTCAGCGGCTTCGGCTTGTTCTGAGGTGACAGGAACAGAAAGGGAAGTTTTCTTGTTTCTTTTCCAGAGGAGAGCAAGGTAGCATCCGAAAATATCTTGAGCTCCACCGTTTGAGATATTGCGAAAAAGGAGGGTGAATTGACCCCTTAAGATTATTTCGGTTACTTCATCCGAAATGTCGTTAGAATATGATCTGCACATCAGCCTTTGAATTGCTAATGCAAATTTGCTTAAGCTTTTTCCTTCTCCCTTGTGTACAGCTTGCTACGGCTCAAGGAGCTGATTGTCGCATTTCTTCATTTTCATTCGGTGGAGCTGGCGCTCGATCCGAACTTGTAAGCTTCCTCCATTCTTCCCTGTTTTTCATCAAATTCCTAATCTCTCCAGCCCTCCCGGTTGGTGTCTTCCTTCAGGTTGTCGAGATAGGTAGCTGCTCTTCTTCCTCAACCTTGCTTTCGTCGCGTGGGTTCCCATAGTACTAGATAGTGAGCGATCTCCTCTTCATTTCTCACACAGTGACCTGCTAACCTCTTGCTAACAGTGACCTCCCTGATTATCGCATGTCGCCAGGAGTAAATCTTCGGATCAAGGAACTCTTAAATGCGTCATAATTGTCATGGTCTTTGGCCCTTAAATTCTCGAAATTTTCTCTTATCGGTCTGCGAAGGTACGGTGAAATCACCGATTTTTGCTCTCTCATTTATATACCCTTACGATCCAGTCTCATTCCTCAATCCAATCTAGAGCGTCATCTACAGAATACCCATGAAAGGTCAAATTTTTTCCCGTGGTACTATCTTCTCACTCCTGTTTTTCAGTCATCGCTATAATTCGTAACTTCAATAGTGCTACCTCTGTAGAACTAGATGTCACTGAAATAGGCTAGAGCTTAGATTTTACTTCACCAAAAGACTACATGATTATCCATAACCCTATCGCCATTGCGAGGGAAAAGCGACGCGAGCGACGACTATCAAACAATATATCTTTTACAGCTTATGTATTTAAGTATTTACATCGTAATTAGGAGATGAATTATGGATAAGTGTCTCTATTTGCAACTGTCTATTAAAAAAATGGTACAACATGATAAAAACTACATAAAATACAAACCAATCAGAGTTTGGAGTAACAGGAGAACAAATTCTATAGCTAACATGGTTAACATAGTGACATAAGTTATTTATATGCTAAATAATTATTAAAACTCATCACGAAAACGAGGCTATTACGTATAAACACAGTAGAGGTGTAATATAGCTATGATAGAATACTCGGGAAATAACATGAAAACGAAACTGGTATAATAGTGCAGCTGCGAAATATGTCAATAATACAAAGACGATTATTAATGAAGATAACAAATATATTAACGAGAAATTACATGTCTTTACAATGGTGTGCTTCCCAGTCACTGTAACATATAAAATAGACAAGCAACGGAAAATATTCCCGTAAGGATGACTTAGACGAATATTGAAACTGGGGCCACCATGTTTTATCAAAACTGCGTAAGTTCACAAGCTACATATTTTGTTTTGCTGATGGCACACGAAGTAACTTGGTAGTCAGGATCATCCAGCTGGCTCACAAGTAGCCTTGTGCATCATACATGAATGGTAGCCTGCTCCGTGTAGCCTAGCGACAAGCTACCGTAGCTTGATTTTATGCAAGTGTAGCTTGCAATGAGCCAATTAAAATGAATGTTAATAGTCGTTTGACATAGACTGAAACATAATTGCCAGGACCCTCACCCCTTCTCCAATCGCCATTATCAGGTGTCAAATGTTTGCACGATACAAAAGTATCCATTTTGAAGCTTCGTTTGCAGCAGCACGATTTTCATACACGTGCTTGGAAATGCAGCTTGGTAGCTAGCTAGAAACCTACAACGAATCAGTTAGGGTACATTTGACCTACATTTTCAACATGTTCTATTATGAATTCTTTAAATCTTTGATCACCTACGCTTGTCAGCTACCTTAATAGCCCTAGACGTCCATAATTTGTGTCATGAAATCAGTCACCAATTCATCGACTAATCGATAATAGCTGTCTAACTTATGATCAGCAACTAGTCGACGTTCTTTGGCTAGTCGACACTAATGGACTAATCGAGTACCAGTTATAGAAGCTGAGTATTTATCATTAGATGTGGATAGCCATCAATCTTGTTATGCGATTTCATTTTAAAATGGGACTTGAGGCTGTTAAAAAGGTCAAAATGTTAAAATATATGCAGGTGGAGCACTGTTGGCTAAACTACGTGTACTGATTTCCTTGTATCAGGTACAATGAAGGTATCCAGTATTTTGTTGTAGGAACTGGGAACTGCCTTTTACACCCTGGTAAGTCACTAGCCACAGTCCATGGACCAGTCCATTCTTCTCTGCTATTTTTTGCATTTTCATTTGATGCTCTTCTACACGTACAAAAGAGATTTTTTGAAAGCTTCCTTTTGTGTTTTCTTCCCAGCATTAGTTCTATCGATCTGTGAAAGGGTTAACTCTAGGAGGATGGAAAATATCTTTAGATTTGCCGGAGCTGTAACTCTCAGGCAGTTTATGATGGACATTGGTCTACTGAGCAAAATATAATTTTTTACGCAATACCCATGACGCACGTGGCATTAAAAGAAAAACTTTTTTAATGCCAAGTCTACTTTCAATACTATAATCATCCAGCATTCTTTAAATATGCAGTAAAATGCATCTCATGAATATGTTGCTATCTCTTTATATTTACATTTTGTCTTTGGCATGTAGGGATGCATTTCTTTTGATTGTGCTTATAATTTACAGATCAAAATGTTCAAAAAAGGATCATATAAATTGTTGTGACTTAAAGCATATTTTATTATAGTTGATAAACATAACACGTTTTATTTGCAAATTTGGAATGCAACTGGTCAATCATACTCCAAAGCTGGCCATGTATCTGCAGCATGCAAAAAGAAAGATGTTTGTTTTGTTCAAATCTTTTCAAATAACGAGTCATGGACATGTATGTTTTTAATAAACAGAGAAATAATATATATGTTTATCAAAATAATAGTGACCAGTGGAGCTTATATGAAAATTCCTTGGCTTCAGTACACAGTCAAGAAACTGCTTTCTTTGACAGTCCTATTAAGCTACCTGTTTCTACAGATAGGAGAAATGTTGAAGTGCAGCTTGATACTGCTTGGGCCGTTTTGTGCCATTTTGCAGCCTGCCGATAATGTACAGATGGAAAACATTATAAAGGAAACTTTGGCACCATTAGGTATGATGCTTATGGCTGTTTTGTATGAAGGATCACATCTTTTGCCCTTGCATGTTAGTATAGCGGAATCATACGCTCTGCTTGGTCAAAACTGGATGCAAAATGTGTGGCTCAGTTGGAAATAGATTTGTCAAACCTTCATGATAAAACCTATGCAACGTGAAAACAATAGCAGAAACTGCAGCATTTGAAGTGAGGCCCTCGAGGAGGTATTGAAAAAGTACGATATGCTTTTTGTTTCTAAGTTAGGATGTTACAGTTGAGTGCATTTAGGGCTTGATATTCATACAATGGCCAATATTTCTCTTGTTTCGGCCTACATATTTTAGTCTTTCAACAAATGCTTTACAAGCCCTTTTTAAAATGTAAATTGACGAAGTAATTGCAAGCGCTTCATGTACTGCCCGAATTGTTGTCGTCGGCAAGAAACTTACTGATTCATTTCGTATTTTTGTTGATCTTTCTACAACCTACAGCCCATGTAAAGATGCGGTCAAGTACCCATCTCAAAAGACAGATAACTTTCATGCTGCTCTCCGAGGATGCACTGTGTTCTGCATTATCAATTCTTCACAAGCCTATCACCAGTGTCTTGTCTTAAGCTCTTTGCGAAGGTATTTAATTGTAACTACCCATGTATAATTGTTTGCATTTATAAGATTGCCTAGTGGCGCATACTCTGAACCAGCTATATTTCAAAGAATCGTTGATACAATTTTAACTGACGTACTAAAAGCCATCCTTTTCTGGATGATATCCTATGTGCTGGGGATGATGAGCCTGACCATTGGAATATGCTCAGTCTTGTTTTGGAAACATTGCATCTGCATGATTTAGGCTCAGCAAAAGTAAATGAAACTTCCAACTGTCAAAGCCTCGCTTACTTAGGCCATGTCATCGATTCAAAAGGACTGCATCCTACAGATGAAAAGGTTGATGTTATTGTTGATGCTCCGCTCCTAAGAAGCTAGTGCCTTCAAATCCTTTTCAAGATTGTTTATGTCCTATTCCTGATTTCTGAAGAATCGCCCAACTGTTCTGGCATCCATGAATGAGCCTTCGAAAGAAAATGTAAGGTGGATGTGGACTGAGAAAGAGATTGGCAGAGAAAACGAAACAACGTCACCACCTGACAGGAACCTGAGACTTCCGCTTGTTTTAACTACATAATTTAATCGATTTGGTTTAAATTGATACCTTATGTGTATACTCAGATTGATTCCTTATGCATAAACAAGTGTATGTGGGTACAATAAAAAGTTTTATTATAGATTTTGAACAAATATAAATGTTTGGGCCTAAGATTTCATCGTAAATTAAGAACTACGGTGCAAGAAACTGCATGGAAAAGCCCAAAAGCCTTTTTCCAACTCTCTATCCTGAGCCCACCTCTTACACTATCATGGGTTAATATAGAATATCAGGGTTAGGATTGCGTTAGGGAAATGTAGGAGGGCTTCTCTTCAGGGGTTCTCTTCCTTCCTGATAAAAATACGAACTGCGTGATATTCTATGACCTCAGTGTTCGAGTTTGCACTCATATCATTGAAAACTATTGAGGGTCATGCATGTCGTGTTTGGTCTGCCGGTTGGATGTTAGACCGGTTTGATGAAATGTTGAAATGCTTGTTTGGCAAGTCTTTCAGGCGGTAATCTCATCAAGTGGCCAAAGCAAGAAAGTCTCCTTTTTGTAATGGTGATGCTCCAGGGTTTCATGTTGACACGATCTTCATTTAACATGAGGCATGGTCAGTTTATTCGTTTGATCTTTCGCAGAAATCTTCCTTGGAAAGGGTCGATTTTGTTTTCGAGGGATTTGGTTAGTGTCCAAAGTTCTGAATCATAAAGGAAATAATTTCAACATATGATTTAAGAATTCGCCGACGGATGGCTTCGCTGCTGTTTTTACTTTCGAATATAAAGAAGAAAAAAAGTAAATTTACCACCGATTTAATCATAGATGTTAACTATCTATTCAGATCCATGATAAAAGACTTGACTTACCAATCCCCAAATGCAGGCCTCGTTTTGAAATGGGCAAATCTTCGATATATTAATCAGTCACATTCTGAAATCCCCAGTGGATAAGTTCACATACAGTCCGCGTTTCTTTTGCTGCACTGCCCACGTACCTAATGGGCCCTCACAAGATAGAAACCAACAAACTATTATATATACAGAAATCGGCCGAGAAAACTTACTTATAGTTTGAAAATGATTGAAGTAACCGCTCACGAAGCTGGCCCTCTGGGAGAGGGGGGCGGTTGAG
>JAAAKL020009547.1:0-15013 GCA_010016065.2 Carybdea cf. marsupialis auct. non (Linnaeus, 1758)
CTTCGACTGTAATCATCAGGTTTTCTAATCCTTCTTTCTCTATGACATACCCTAATAAAATCCGATGTCCGCTAGCCGCTAGCCTCTTTTTACAAGTATATTTTCCGCTTGTGCCCACCTGAGTACCTCTTTGTTCAGTTTGCTCAGTCCGAATAACCCTTGATATTCACTGCTGTGGCTGTATTTCCCTCACCGCTACACATTTCTTCATCTGAGGAGTTAGTGTCCAGCATTACATCTGTGCATCAATACTGGTAGAGAACAAGGAATGAACTGCCCTACTTAAACTCATGGGTCATGATAAGATTAGATTAGCTGGCAAGATGTGATAATTTTAAGCATTCATTTCCTGTTTTGTAGCAATAGTTTCAAAATTTCTGACCTATGAAGTTCCTCCTCAGGCCTTCCAGTTTGGCAAACCTCCTAGAAATCCCTACTTACGTCACCCATAGGTACCCACGAATATTAGGAGAACTGTTCTTATAGAATAAAGCTGTAGTCCATCACACTGATATTGAAACAGTGGAAGTCAAAATTTAAATCGTCTTCAGTAAATTTTTTAGTTTGAAACTGGAAAACAAAAGATGTTGAGTAGAAGTAGTTGGTTCACAGCGATCTTGGGGTGGTAAAATTTCAACTCTTTCAATTTCAGAATCATATAGGAATCAGTAGATATATTTTACATGATTTTTAGGCTTTATATGAAGAGTATCGGTGTTTAACATGATCTTGGATGGCGCTTTGTAAGAAATATTTGTGTTTGTTGACATACTTCCTCTACCAAACTATTCAAGAAAACTAATGGGCGTACACAAAAAAATTGAGGTCGGATTTAAATCGATCACTATAACATTTTGTCGTTACTAAAAGTCTTCATAAATTTTGTTCATATGGATGATTGCAATATTCAGCTCGCAGGTAGTAGAAGGTGGGGGCTCCAAGTCCCTCTTATTGGCATGGCATCTGCTACACTAGAATTCTATCAAAAGTTTTGAGTGTCGTGCGAATGATGTACAACATTCAATCTCACTCTCTTCATTAACCCGTTCCAAAGGCTGCTGTTATCAAGAGGCATCATGGGGCATCATGATACTAATTTCAAATAAAAATACTTAATCTAAAGTAATATTGCTTTTTGCCAATAAATATTGAGTAAGAAGTGTTGCTAGTTTGTAAGTGCTTAGTTACAGACGTTTGATATGCTGACCCTACATTAAAATATTTTCAGAAATACTGGGATTCTTTACATCATTAGTGAGACTTGGTTATTGTCACTCGATTCAATATATTTTAAGAATATTAAGCATTGTAGACTAGTTAACTATTTTTCCATATTAAAATATTTTATTTTGGTGTTGAATTTGAGACTTCATCCAAATGTAAAAAAATATGCTTTAGTTGATATCGAACGCAATCAAAATCAAAGTCTACTCACACAAGAAAGAAATCTAACTTGTAAAATTACACAGAAGCAAGATTTTAAAAAAAGTTAAATTTTTAAAGTCAGCCAGTAGGGAAAATAGTAAATAAATTATAAGATGATTCCTGTAAAGCATGTGAAAAACATGTTTAGAGACCAACTTATTGTGAAACAAATTTTTATCACCAATATTGTAATGAAGTACGGTTCTATAAACATCGAAGACGGCCCTCGAAATAAACATGGGCTTGAACACGACTCCGCAACATTGAAACACAACAAGTACTCTTTGTATGATATCAGTCTCTAAGGTGATATCGTCTAGCTTGGAATACACAGTACACCATCTTTTTGGTTCATATGGTTGTGGTGCTCTGCTTGGGGACGATTTCACATCTCGTATGCATCATTCCAGTTCAGTTTACACCGTTGGTCTACGACTCAAAATTACTTTCGTCATCCACTTTGCTTTCAAAAGCGTAATTGTACACAAATATCAATGAAAATTTCTTATAAAGGTTATTTTTTACTTATTTTGATAACTAATAAAACAGAGTTAAAAATTAAGTGATACGTTCTCAATTATTTTGTCTTACTATGTAGGTTGCATTGATCGTTCTCTAATCCCCTGTTAATTTGTTTTGTTGCTTTTTGTATTTTAGAAATGTAAAATAGAAAGATTGATTTAACTGGAACTTGTACAAAATGCGTTTTAATAGAGGTAGATTTTGGAGAAGGAAGAATGAAAAATTGACGATTCACGCAAGAATGTATTACCGGTGCTGTGAAAAATGTGACACATTCTTCCTCATAAGTCCATTGATATTTTCAGGCTGCAGTACTTAATTCCTACTGAGTTACAGAACATATGTCTAATAACAGATACAATACAGTCACTATTAAAACCTACCCATAATTGATTTTAGGTAGTACTTGATTAATCATAAATTATTACGGGAGCTGTAATTTAGTCCATTAAAATACGATTAATCAGAAAACATCGAACAATGGAAGGACATGAATTTCAAAATCTTTTCAAATTTATTTCATTTCGAAGTATGACTTAGCCTGATTGCAATTGTCTAGAGGTGCTAAAGGTTCTTGAAAGTTAGCCTTAGATGGACCTTGTCCTCTCTTCAAGTTGTTTTCAGCGGTTTTTCTTACTCTTGCAAGAAAATGCTTATAGTTTCCAGATGCACTTCTTGTAGTACATTGGGTGCATTTTCAAGGGCATAAATTGGAAAATCTGGATTATACTTTATTTTTAATCGATCTGTATTCTTATGAATGTGTTACTAAACACTCCCAGGCTAAATTAGTGTTTCTCAACCGCCGGTCAGCCACAGTTTCCATATGTACAATCATAAAGGCGCCTATGCTCTAACGAAATAGACTTCGTACTTGAAATAACCGGAAATTAAAGGCTGTCTTGCTATACAACGCTACTGTCTAAGCATGAATATGAAGTTCGATCTCAGTTTTTGATATTACTTGAAGACGAATATCCACCTCTATGGGCACAGAGCAATTAATTAAGATTATTTAGGTTACCTACTTGAGCGAGGGGAGGTTTCAGTTCAGTATCTCATCACAAATAAGCAGAGAAATCGAATAGACGTCAGTTAAGAGCTGCATCTCGCAGAAACGTCGTTGCAACAATGTCTCTGTCGTAATTTGTCACTGAAGAAACAGCAAGAATCTGGATGCCACTATCTTCCAATTAAATTGAATAAATATTTCATTAGTAAATTTTAAAATATACAATCCTTATACAAAATAAACGAAAAATATGAGCTGTCTTGCAATAAATTGCTACTGTTTAAACTACAGTCTCAATTTTCAGTTCTTGAAACAAATATCCGTCCCTTAGGTACATAGCAATCATGTTGTCGATGATGTTTTTTATACCCGCGACACTCATCACTATCCCTTATCGAAAATAAGCAGAGGAATCAAAGGGATGTCAGTGCAGCGTTACGTATCTTTGAAACTCCGTGGTAGAGACGTTTGTCTGTCATGTTTTTAATAAAGCTGGAGTAAACGTATAACTTGATTTGAATTGAGATGTGTAATTTTGAAATGCATTGGGAATTCATTCTTCATTACACGTACCAAAATAACACTATCGTTGAAGTATGGTAAGTAAATTTCGAGGAAAAAATATGCTTATTTCAAACAGCTACTCGGTCTTTCTAAGTTTCTGGTCCGTAAAGAATTACTTGAATTTTTAGCGTTTCCTAACATTCAAAATTTTGAGAACTACACTGAATTCGATCTGTTATGTGACGCAGAAACTGGGTATAGGTTTGAAAGAAAGATTAAAGGGAGAGGAAGAGACATAAATCTGGAGGAGAGGGGGCTTTGAGTTGGACTTTGACAATTTGTTTCGCAATATTCATAAACCACAGTTTACCCATTTTATTCTTAGGGAAGAGGGGATGCATTGGAATGTCTTTGGTTCCCAGTTACGGATTTCATTAATTTTAATCGACTCTGCACTAATCTTTGTTATTCTAATTGAATGATTCCGTCTCTTGCAAGTTATTGCAAGTTAGTGGATGTAAATACCCTGCTTTTCGACTCCACCGTCGCTTAGGATGAACATAATAGATGACCTTCGTGTACTTCATTGCTTACTTGTATTCGATAAACAACGCTATCAGTTTTCTTAACCTTAGTATCCAAAACCTTCTATGTGTTGCATAATGAAAGATTATTATAGTTCAAGGAAAGAAGAACGGGAAAGATTTTATTTACAGAAAGAGAGAATGAAATATTGGGAAAGAAGAGAGAGGGGCACGTTGATACAGAGAAATTAGGAACGAGGAGCAAGAGCTAAATGCAAACTCAAAAAAGTCGCCAAAAAGGTTATCGTAGCTGGTTTTAACTGCCGTGTAGTGAAGCTATGAAGGAAGGTTTTGCAGAGGCATCTGAGACCAGACTAAGGTGCATCAAATTTTGACAGCATTAAGATCTGATAATCTTCTGCAGTTAACAGATTTGGTTTTTTAATTAGCGAGTGCAAGTATAGAGAAAATCTGAGTGCAGGATTAGCAAATCAAAGTAGGATTTAAAGGGAAATTTTTTATGTTTTAATTTACCCTGTTATAGAGAAAATCAAGAAATAAACAGATGATATGTTTCCGCTAGGGTAGAGAAAGGTAGCATTAGGTTAGAGAAGACAATAACTTTGATTATTTTCATAATATTTCTTCATCTTTGGCAATTTAAAACATTTGAAACAAAAGAATCTTGTGCCCTGAATCTTGAAAATGAGAGAATTCAAATATTCTTCGATCGATTTATGCAAGTTAAGATGACAGAGATGAGTACGATTTTAGCACATTCAAGAAGTGCCCACAGCAGACTATGTTTGTGCTGTTAAATTACAGTGAAATGACAAATAAATCAGCCCATAGGATACAGATCATGTCTACATTCTTATATACAAATGTTAATGCTCATGGAAGATAATGAAAAGATAACCATCGGTTATCAAAAAACATACTGGTAGAGGTTTACTTGCACTATTAAATAAGTACCAGAAGGAAAACACCTAGCCAGCAAGCTTGTCTCAGCAAGGCTGCTTGATTTTTTGGAGGCTGTGTACTTATGAGAGACTGACGAGTTTTTCCTCGCCACATTCCTTAATTATATTCTACACTTTTAGTCAAGTCTTAACTGCGAGAGCTAAATTCCTTATCAACGCCAATATTATTTGCTTATTTAAATTTTGAAATAGAAAACCAGCAAAAGGGCAAAAGAGCGGTTAATTTGTAGATAACTGAGTTGAGGGGGAAAATGGCGCTGCTTAGCCTCCGGTCGTAAAATATTTCTCTGATGTCGACCAGACTGTATAAGTTAAGACGACTTTCTGGGTACATAAGAAAACCGGTCAGAATCTGCAAAGTCACTGTAAGAACAAGTCTCTCTCTACAGCGAGAAATGAAAACCCATTTCAGTACATTTTGCTATCTGCAAAACTCTCGATAGTAAACTTCTTTTGTTGTCATACGTGCGTAGATATGTCTATTTTTCGTCAAACGGAAGGTGAATGGTTTCGCGTTTTATATGCGCTCGGTGGCTTTTTAACGTCACGCAAGCAAGGGTGGGAAAATTGCGAGAAAATATGTTTTGTGGCGCAAAGTTTCACTTGTGTTAATAATTCCGACAGTGTGGGAAGAGATGAATATGCGAGGATCCTCTGTAGGTCTTACATTCAAGTACAATATAAGGATAGCTTTCTCATTATCTAAGGGTCTTGATTTATCTCTTCAAAAGATATAAAGTTTGTAATCCTCTTTTAAACAAAATACAATGCGGACCGTTTAATCTTTTTACTGTTACAGATTTCGGTTTTTCAGCTAGGGATTGTCTTTAATTGCTTTAGGGTGAGAGGAAGCCGTTTCAATTGAATATTGAACCTTCCGAGAGGCTGAGAAGCTGAAGAGGTTAGATTATTTCAATGAGAGTGGCGATTACAAAATCCACTCTTTGGAAGATATTTTGAATTTGGAGCTGTGAGCTTTGAGCTACGTTTGGGACTATCAAATGGTAAAGTCAATGATACTTGATTGTAGGATATACGGTGTGCTACTATACCTTGCTTCAGGGCAGGGGGTTGTAGCAATGCCAAATACAGGGACTATCAAAGTGCATGTATATGGGCACCGTCAAACCCCATGTATGGGAAAAAAGACGTTAAACGGAGAGAGAGAGAGGAGGTCAAGACTTCAAGGTGTGGGGTCCTCCTTGACAAATTTTGAAATTTTAAGACTGATAAGGCATGTTTAAGTTACATTTTGCTAATTACCACATGCTTTCACCCAAAACTTATGCGTTTTATGCAAAATCGGCCAATTTAATTAGTTGTGAAATCATAAGAGAGCCATGACACACAAAGTCCCAATTGGTACACCACTGAGTGCAATACTTCATAGCCCAGGTTCTCTAGGATCCCCAGTGAACTAACAATTTTACGTAAACAATAAACGTTTGGGCAAGTGTTTTGTCAATGATTTACGACAATTCAATTCAATTATCTTGACAAACTATTTCAGGTATTTTTGCAAAATTGTCGGCTTTATAGGAAAGGCGAGGATACTACAAGATGTTCAAGATGAAGGATGTATCAATGGAAGCCAGACCTTGGGAATATCTGAGCCTGCAACAAAGTATTATCGCGTTAACAAGGCAGATCAAGAGATCTTAGCATGATGGTTTGTGCAAAGGTGGCCTTCCTCTTGTCCTTCTATTCTTCTTGACGTGTTGGACATAGCTTGCAAGACAATACAAAGTCACTATGTGGCATAAGGGACTGATACAAAAGATGTATATAAGGCGAGGTTTCCTTCCATCTTTAAGTTATAGATCTTACTTGATTTAAAATTTTACAAGATGAAGTTTGAGAACTTGGGGTATTTTTATTCTGGCAATCAATGCTATGATTATTCACAGTACTACCAACCTAGAGTTGATTACATGAGGTAAGAATTGAATCTATTTTTTCTGATATGTAAAATATTTACGAGATAAATAGAATATTTAGCTCTTGAGAACCTCTGAGTTGTCTAATATATATTTATCAAATTCTAGTAATTTTATTAGTTTCTGATAAATATTTGAAGTTCCATATAATCAGAGCTCTTGAGCAATCTAAAGCCAAATCGATGCTCACTTATGAAAGGTAGCAGTAATACTACACACTTGCAAATATTTAACTTACTTTATGGCAAGTTTTTAAACCAATTTCAAATTCATGGATTTTTGTTTATCAAGTGATAGATCAGGTAGCATTACTCGAAAAGTTACGTATTATTTCGTAATTTTTATATACAAATTTTTTATGTCATAATTTTGAAAAGACAGTAGACAAATAGAAATCTGTGTCACCAAATTAGTCATTTTTAGGTCAAACAATAATATCAATTGATACTAATCTATTGGAACATCCCATAAATGATCCAAAATGATATTTGTTACAGGTATTGTCATTCATTTATCGAATGTTAGGGAGGATATGAGTGAGTGTTTGGAGTGAAAGATGAAACAAGGCGTAACGTTACGAACACTTCAGTTGAAGCCACAACGTTCGTGTGTTATAAACCGGCCCGATTTTCAAATCTCATGTACATACACTCGTTAAGCTGAAATATCAAGCATTTAATCTTCAAAGTGGTGAATTGTTGCCTAATTCTTGTGTAGTAATGCTTGCATATATTAAAATACGTGCGTCACCTTATGAAGGACATGAAGGGTAGGGTCATTTACAACTCATGCTAGCTGAGTACAATAAAGATGGACGCAAACTATAATCTAAATGTTTCCGGACGAACAATTATACTGAGAAAGCGTTTTCCTTTTACAACTTTCCCTTGAAATGCATGCTCTATATCTATCTCCTCAAAAATCGGTAGTTGTATTGTGATACCTCAATACCTCATACCTCAAACGTTGCCGTTGTGTTTGTGTTCTTGATGTCTTGGACGCATCAGGGACGTAGCTTTGAATCAGTTAACAGAAGATGTGAAGCTTACCGTTTCACTAGTCGATCAGATGCTACATGGGAGATGTCACATTTTAACAGCAATTTTGTTGCTGAAATACTGAGTCACAGAATTTTTCTTGGCAATGGTATTTGTCTCTGCTCGTCTCCCAGGTACCTCTAGGCACACCGGTTGAGGTATTTTACGTAGTTAAAAATCACCAGTATATTATAGACATAACTAGTATGTTGCGCATGTTTCTGCAATAATAACCACGCAAAGAATAACTTGAAAAGAAAATTTAGAAGATGAACTAAATATTGAATTATTTGAAAGTCATTCGATGGAATTTGCCCAGACATTCTGTCTCGAATACAGTGTAGTCCCCTTATATAATGCATCATTCCCAAGAACCTCGCCTTTAGACTTACAGATTTTCGTCATCAGTGAAATAACAGTCTGACGGATCTCAATTCATGTTCTGGTCTCCCTCCATTGAAAAATCATGAAGTAAATGAACATATTCTTGAATGTTTTGAATGAAAGTCTGCTAATATCTTAAAAAAATTTTTTTCTACAGTGACTTTAGAAAACACCTTAGTACGTTGTACTGTTGATGAGGCATCGGCATTCTGTTAGATTGAGTATTAACTAAAAAATCACTGCCTAGATAAACTATAACAGTCGTTCTCTTATTGTGGGTTATCGAAGGCAAGTAAGGTTCCCTATATTCATAAATGCGTTCAGTTCAAGTAGACGAACATTACGTTTGCAAAACTTTAAGTCCACCTACAACGGAAGTTATCTTAGATCAATTCTTGTACATTGTTTCGCTCTCACTGTTTAAATGAACAATGACGGTATGCTACTATTGCTTCTCTTTTCGATAATTTTTCCTAGATAAAAAATGAAGGTTAATTTACTTATTTTAGAAAATATAATCCTGACTTCTTTTAAATGTAGAATTGCAAATAAAGTACTTAAACATAAGCAAAACACAAAGTCTAGCTTTACACTTCAAACGAGAGGGGAAGAACATACATTAATGTAGGGGTAGAGGCTAAGTGCTAAAAATGCTCTTTTGGCTCCCGTAAATGCAAAGCGGTCAAACTTTTTCTGCTTTCTTCCCTCCTTCCGTACTTCCTTTCCTCATTCATTCGGATTTTTTCCATTCATTCATTCATTAACGTATTCTTAGTCTGTGATGCCACGACTAGCAAATGGCCTCGGGATTTCTTTTCACTCTTGATGATCTTGTGCCACTTGCATCTAATTACTGACATCTATCTCCTCAATGCCATCCCTTCACTTTCTCCTCGGTCTTCCTCTTCCAGTCGATCGCTCTCAGGGTGTCCATTCTGTTACTCTTTTGGTCTACGTGTTATTTGTTATCCCGGGGACACGCCCTGCAAATTTTCCTCCGACACTCCTCTCGTTCCCAATAATGTCATTCATTTTTTCTTTTACTTTTTATGATCTGATTCCTGATCTTATATATTTTGGAGATGCTCTTTTGATTGACTGATTAAAAAAAATTAAATGCATCACCTTCATCTCCCCCAAATCCCCGAACCCGAGACATCATCCAAATATTCTCAAGTTCCTCCCCTCCCTGCTCGTATTTTACCACCAAGAATACAGATTTTGAAGGTTATTTTGTTAGTGGAGTGCTGACTAGCCACAAGTTGGGATACCAGAAAGACCTCTATCAACTACACTTATAAACGTCTTCGCAAATCCATTCGGACACATCAGAAAAAGCTTAGCACTGTATAGTTTAGTAAGTTGACCGACATGAGCAGCTGAAGATAGGGCTCTATATAATACGGTATTTAGAATGCTAGGAGTACGGTGGAAACCTGCAAGGCAAAGAGATGCTGTCAAAGCGGTCTGATAGCAAGACGATTTAAGTAAAATGACATGATTAAGACATGAGAAAAGATGGGCGTGTGAGTATAGACGTTTTCTACAAGATGTTCTACAAGAAAATCTTTGACTTCAATTACTGGAGGAATGGAGTCAGTTTCAGCAATCTGAAGCTGTAGCTACTAGAAATCAGAATATGGGGCCCATGATCCAGTGTTATAGCCTACCATCATGAAAGGATTTACAAGGAAAGAAGCAGCTCTCAGGCAGAAGTCAATTTCCATTAGAAACTTTTTCTACAAATTCCAAAATTTCTAAATGAAACAACGAAGCGATATGATTTCGAAATCCTTCGAAATTCTACAACATCAAACTTTCCCCCTCAATTTTCAGGTCATATACACGAATACAAACTAATTCAGGGCTATTTTACTTTTCGTTTCCACGATTTTTTACAATGTTTAGTAGAAATGTAAACATTTACAAAGGGTATGCTTTACATGTTTAAGACATTGATTCATAGTACCCCTCTCAAGTACGAAACATTCTAACTATCGCTTTCTAAGTCCAGGTAACGCACGATTGTTTCATAATCTTTTGTTGGCAAGTCCGTACGAAGGCCATATGAGTTCATTTGATGATTATCAGAATGTTAGGAGACCCTGAAATTTGTTCAAAAGTCATGTTACTAGTACAGATGAGGCACAAGGGAAGGTCGAATATCGAAACTGCACTTCGAAATTCTATTTTCAATAAATCTTCTTTACGTCTTTTAAAGATTGGCTTTACAACATCGGTTTGTATCCTTTTTGTCACTTCCCCTAGCCCAAGGTTGAAAAACGTTTACACCGCACTCCATTTGCACATTTTTGTAAAACCAATTTCACATCGACAAAGTTGTTTAATGATGGAGATTTCAGAATATTGGGGGTTCAGATTGAACTGACTTGCCGTGATTAATTCCGTTAAAAAGTATCTACACTTCATCGTCAAGGGTCCATCATCTAGAATAACCTTCTTAATATTCTAAAGAGAAATTGGTGGTGCTGAAAATTAGGTTTTACTTTGAATGAAATAGGTAGCAAACATTTAGCACAAAATCGTATAACACTTTGACAGAAACAACACGTGTCTTCATTTCTCTTGAGGACTCATGGATATGAATAAATTAAATGCTTGTGAATGCTGTTATTTGTCTAAAAGATATGCTATCGTCCCCTCCCCCCCTTGTAATTTTGATGTTAACACCGCCCTGCTGATATAGCTGGACGCACAAGGTTGAAATCGATTAGGAGAGACTGGATCAATTTGAAACTGACCGATCTTTAGAGTTAGAAATTAAAACGTCTATATGGACAAGTTGAATTTTGTCCAGAAGGGATAGGAAAAAAAGAATCTTTAATTATGAAAGAAAAAGATTTCGTACCCTTACTTAAAAAAGGTCGCAGAACACTTACCGTATGTTACAATGAACGTGCTCCAGTTTTTCATCATCCTCGATCGAGATCTCTCGTAAGGATCCTTACTCCATAAATAGCTCTACATAGCCTCTCATTAAGATCTAACTGTAAAAGATTAAATAAAACTGCCATAGCGTCGATAACTATTTATCATTTAAATATAAACAGTCTTCCTCCATCACCTAACCGTGGTAGGATGAAGACATATTTCGTCCTCTCTTCCCCGTTTTATAATGATTGCGTCTCATTTGTGTCGGTTCTATCCTAAATGATAAATCTGTCTATCCAAAAGGAGGGTTAAGTTTAAATCTTATTATGGTATATAGGGGTTTGTTGCGGTCAGCACTGATCTCATTTAGCACCAATTAGTCTTGCTGGATCAAAGATCAATAACATTAGTATAAAACTGGGCTGTGCATCATCATCCCTTAGATCTCAAATGTTAATGACAGCAATCATTGAACTTGTGTGACGCAGAAATCTTCGCAATTATAACTTTTAATGATCTCTTAGGAATCTCTTCTTTATATTTACCTTTTATTTATTTTTAATCCTTAAAAGGCACCTTTGTTCTATTAAATTTCACTTATTAATAGATTGTAGACACCTTATCCTCTTTTCTATCAAAATTGTCCATGTGCACCAAGCAAATGACTGAGACCGTAATATCTGTAAACTAATCTACTCTAGGATAACTAGAGGAAGATAGCATATCATAAGACAATGTTGCATACTGTAGCAGCATGTTGCACACCCTATTACTCCCTATACAGTATCATACTCATCACGTACTACAAGGGGTCGTTGGGTGTAACTGACCCCCTGTTTAGATTGGACGTTGTTTTCTGGGGGAAATGGCAAATCATTTAAGAATATATCAGGTCATTTTTTAATAAAAATATCTCCTAGTGTGATATTCTTTCAAAATTAAGCAGGACAAGGCAGACTATTTTAAACAAAAGAGCACAACGTTGGTTGTCTTGGCTACCTACACTTCTACAGTACCCCTATCTCCATTTACGATCTCACTGTGTGGAGAGCCCACCCTTCGCGTCTTCGTGACTTCGATTAGTGTTGCAAGATGTGAGATAATAGAATGTGATAGTTTAGAATGCTTGAAGAATAGTATGATATGGTATCGTGCAGTATAATGCCGTGTGGTATAGTATAGTATAGTATAATATGATAAAGTATAGTATAGTGTAATGTAGTATTGTATAGTGTAGTATAGTATAGCATAGTATAATTTAGTATAGTATTGTGTAGTATAGGATAGTATAGTATAGCATAGTATACTATAGCAAAGTATAGTATAGTCCCGTATAGCATAGTGTAGTATGGTATAGCATATTATAGTGTAGTATAGTATAGTATAGTATAGTATGATATAGTATGGTATAGTGTAGTATAGCATATTGTAGTTTAGTATAGTAAAATATAGTATGGTATAGTGTAGTATAGTATAGTGTAGTATAATATATTCTCGGAGTAAGGCTTTAAACATTAACACATTATCAAAGTCACAACCTAAAGTTTCTCCTACCTCTAATGACAATACATTGAACCCCTTGCTTGAGTTGATAAAATTATTTGGAAAATGGTAGGTTGCTTGCAGTTAATACTCCGGTGAGTGCTTTGAACGCGTTTCTTGCTCTGTGGTATTCTCTTAAATTAATGCAACGTGTGGTGGTAGACATTTAATAATTCAACTGATTTTCTGTAGCCACGAAGGGCGACAAATAGCCGAAGGTCCTTGATACGGCACTAGTGAACTGATTGGTCACTATCTTCAAGACGTTGTTATGTCTCGTTGTATATCTTCCCCTGTTGCTCTAAAAGAACCTCTACTTCAAACTTAAAATTGCGTTCGTAGGGAGACCTTACAAAGAGAACAAACGTATGAAGCTGTTGCATTACAATGTTTTTAATTATGCTGTTGAAGGCAAAATTAAGAAAGGATCCCCTCTCACCAGAACTATACATAATTTCTAGAAGGCTATAATTGTTCAATCTAGCTCCAGCCAATAACTTTTTATTGAGACTTGTCAGTTAGAAATCTTACCAAGACATTTTGCTATGTTAATCATGAGCTTCTACATGTCAATATATAGAAATCCATGGTTTTAATTCAAAGGGCTCCTAATGAGCTTTCTTTATTTACTTTTTTCCGTTCTAGTGCTCAGAAAAATATGACGGGGTAAAGACATAACTTCTCATCAAAGCCTCCCCTGTTTGACTGAAATGAAAATAAAATATGAAATGTTCTATTATTGCATTCTTTACTTTTCCTCTTATTGCACAAAAACATGAACTCAAAACAAATTAATTCTATGAATAAAAAACCAAAGTTTTTGAAGATCATATCGTGGCAGTAGAATGGCCATTTGAAATCGACACTTGGCAATTTTTAATAGCCTAATATCGTATTCAACAAACCAAAGTGTGTTGTTACATGTCTCCGATATTGGGAAGCTAGAAAATCCTTGGTATACAACTTTTTGTGCAGTATACATAACCTTTGAATTTTTTTGGTTACCGTACAAGGCTTGCTGAAGAGCTTGTGAAAAGCCGACGTGTAAGTAACAATGTCATATAATACAAACGCGTGTTTTTAGTCACACAATCTGCGTGAGAGTGGAAGCTGTGTAGAGCAACCTAGATACCCAATAGGCGGCATACGAAATGTACATAGCAAAACCACTCCTCCAGTGTCTTAGAATTCTCCACACCATTGACAGCTATGGATTACGAGAGAGCATCTGCTAAGATATCTCCATGTGGACAGAGTCAGATTTATTTGTCCGCTAATGCTACATGAAGAACACGACTTTTTTAATTAAAAACATCAAGTGCTGAATCAATCTGGACCCAAATCCGTCAGACTGAAAACATTATAGTTTAGGAAAAGAGAATTGACGGTTCTTTTGAACTGAAGCTGATGGGGTAGATTAATGTAGCAACGCCAACATAGGAAACGTAATCTGATCAAGGTAGAGAATTTGAAGATGGACGAAATCAAAATATCACGTAAAAATCCAAAGAGGTAGATAAAGGACCAAATTCAGTTGTCAGATGAGTTGGAATGCTGTGAATTGTTAAGTTGCAATAAATTCGGTTACACTTTCTTTGCTTGTTCTCTCTGCATGTACATGTATATATATGTAAACAAAAAAATGCCTAGAGGCTCGCTGCCATGTTTTCGGTGTGGGAGATTCTGGGTTCGATCCGGGCCAGCGCCTCAAGCACTTCATGTTTAATGAGTTCTATACTACGTAGTTCATGACTGCTTGTGTGTCTGCCTAAGTACTTATATCAATGAAATGGCACTGATGAAGCTAACAGAGAAACAAAAATAAGGTTGCCGGTGGTAGTGAGAATTTGGGATCGACTTCTCGAATTGTAGACTTAACTATTGCACTATTTTGTGAAGTGGTCGGCGACTTCGGTTTGATGGATTCTGGGTTCGACTCCTGCCAGCGCTGTAAGCATTTCATGTTTATTAAGTTATAAGTTATATATATAGAGAGAGAAAGAGACACTAAAGGAAGAGATTTGGAAATTCGCTACTCCGCGTTTCATGTATTCACGATCATCAGCCAAATTTTCCTAGTTGCCCAAATTTGCGGAGTAGCGAATTTCCAAATCTCTTCCTTCAGTGTCTCTTTCTATACTGCTCTGCATTTGTACATCGAGCACTCTCGTATGTTAAGATAATCGTCCAGATTATAGTTACGTACATAATATATATGTATATATATATATATATATATATATATATATAT
>JAAAKL020009549.1:0-15012 GCA_010016065.2 Carybdea cf. marsupialis auct. non (Linnaeus, 1758)
AATATAAATGCAAAAGTGAGAATATAAATGCAAAAGTGAGAATATAAATGCAAATGTGAGAAAATAAATGCAAAAGTGAGAATATAAATGCAAAAGTGAGAATATAAATGCAATAGGGAGGGATGTGAGCCATATGAAGATATCATAGGCAGACATGGTTTGGAGGTCCAGGTTGATCGTGGCGAAAGGTGGACACAATGGTCAATGATCAAGTTATCTGCAACACATGGTTCAAGGAACATCCCCGGCGCTTGTGGATCTGGAGAAGCCTAGAGCATGCAACAAAAACATCAGATTGATTATATTTCTATAAACAAGAGATTTTGGAACTCTGTTCTCCATGCTAAGGCTTACCCTGGTGCAACTGCGGCAGTGACTATGTACCAGTTGTACGCAAGCTAAGAGTCAAACTTAAAAGAATACAAACCTCAGCTGCTGCCCCGAAATACGAATATGAGATCCTTCAAGTCAATCCTGAAGTCTAGAAGCATTGTGCTGTTGAAGTTCAGAGCAAGTTTGAAGCGCTCCGAATGGAGGGAGAAAAGATATGAAATGCTGTAAAGAGCCAAAAAGGCGGTTCGTGCAAAAAGCAAGTGGATTACAGATGAGATTTGGGGCTAAAGGAGTGCTCGTCCAACAATTTTCAATCGCAGCAGTGCGGAATACAAGAAAATAGATATAGAAATTAAAAGAAAATGCAGTTGGAATGGAAATGACACGTAGCGTAACCATTAACCAATAGTAAACTAACACGAATCTAATAACACTACGCAGATCTTTTACTAACCAATCACCCTCCACTTCCTGTCTTGTATGTAATTTGATTGGCTGTAGTAGTTCGCTATAAATGTTCAGTGTGTTGTAATTTGTGTTGTGTATATGGCAGAGCTCTTAGATCTATGAGCGTTGTCATAGGTCTCAGATAAATACACCGTGGCAACAGTAAACCTTATTGTCATCATTGTGGACGATCTGTAAGCGCTGCCAAGAATTAAGAGAGGCGCTCATTTCACAGTAAAGAAAAAGAAAGATGGCTAAACAAACAACGCAGGGACGTGGAAAGGCTGAGGCGGATAGAACCATCAGTGATCTACAAAAGATTAAAAGATATTTCTGGCCATCCATTTCTGGATATATCGAAGAGCTATTCAAGGACAATAGAGGAGATAAACCTTCTATTTATAATGAGAATGAAGGCCCAAGTATCTTAGAATCGGACGTAAAGGCAGACATTGCAAAGATGAGAAACAGGAAAGCTCCAAGACCGTATGACGTAGTCACCGAAATGATAACAGCACAGGAAGAGTTTGGAATAACACAATTGAATGAACTAATGAATGAGATATACGACACAGGTGAAATACCAGAGGATCTTACGAAGTCAATATTTATTACTCTACCCAAGAGACCAGGAGCTACAGAATGTGAGCTTCACAGAACTATAAGTCTAATGAGTAACGTCACAAAATTTTGCTGAGAGTGCTTATGAACAGAGCCAGAACCAAACTCAGGTCTGAGATCAGTGACGTCCAGTTCTGTTTTGTTAAAGATTCAGAAACATGAAACGCCATTTTTGCGTTGAGAATGATGTAAGAACGAACCAACGAAATGCAAAAAGATCTCTAGATGTGCTTTGTGGATTACGCTAAAGCCTTCGGCAAAGTGAAACATGAAGAGCTGTTTCGGATACTGGAGAGATTGAGTGTAGATGGTAAAGATATTAAAGTAATCAGAAATATATTCTGGGACCAGACTGCTTGTATTGGAGTAGGAACAAACTACAGCCCATATACAAGTATTCGTAGAGGAGTTCGTCAGGGTTGTGTGCTTTCACCGGACCTATTCAATATTTATAGCATAATGATAATGAGAGAGTTAGACGGCCATCCTGGACTGATAATTGGAGGGCGGAATTTGACTACCTTGAGATATGCTGACGACACAGTGTTAATATAGGAATCAAGGGAAGCTCTTCAACATCTTCTGGGCTGTGTAGTTGTGGAAAGCAAAAGGCTGGGTTTGATGTTGAACTGTAAGAAGACAGAATGGATGGTGATCAGCAAGAAGAGCGATGATTCTAGTTGTCAACTTAAAATTGGAGACACAGCAATTGTTCAAGCTATGAAGTTTAACTATTTGGGAAACATGATTACTGAGGATGGAAGATGTGAAACGGAAATAAAAAGGAGGATCGGCATGGCTAAAGAGGCTTTCCAGAAAATGGGTTTTATCTAAAGAAGCACTAGAATAGATATTCATACAAGAATTAGAATACTTGCCTTCTACACTATTCCCATTCTTACATATGGACGTGAATGCTGGACTATATCACAAAGTATGGAATAAAGACAAGCCGCCACAGAATCTTGGTTCTATAGAAGAATGCTGCGCATACCATGGACAGAGCTTGTATCCAATAAGATAGAGTTTAACAGGGCAAGAACCAAAATTAAACTACTCCTTGACATCAGGAAGCAATGGATGCAGTTCTTTGGGCATGTTATGAGAAAACGTTAACTCGAGGCCTTGTCAGCTACTGGAAAGATTGAAGGTAAAAATAGCCGAGGACGACAACGGCAAACATATTTGAAGAGCATGTCCTTATGGATGGATGTTCCGTACTGTACAATTTTGCGGAAGTCTCAAGACGAAAGGAGGTGGAAATTGATGATCGCCAACATTATGCAACTGGGCACTTGAAGAACAGAAGAAGATCCTTGACACTCACCATTTTCAATACCTTTATTGAGATGTCCATTCTCACGTTCATATCTCACACTGATTGTTAGATCCCAATAAAAAATACCAACACAACAAAATATAAAAATGTTGCAAAGTGACGAAATCCTGTAGAATTTTGTTTACATCTGTTAAATATTTCATAATTTGCCTGCTAACATGAAGCACATTTGGAGCTTGTAAACGGCTTTCTTAAAAAACAACGACCAAGGTTCGATACCATCGCCGAAAAGTGTTAATAACTTTTCTTTCACACAATCACGGGGTCCACCCAGTCAATACAATCTAAATTGGGGAAACGGAAACTCTAGAAGAGCGGTTGTATTGTGCCTGTCTTTGGATGCTCCATCCTTTTCACGCTCGTATCGCGTTGAACATGCTTTATAAATACGTTAAGGATACAAATGACTGTGCTCTATTCAGCACCATTCATTCTAATTCACTGAGTAGTTCTGTAAGCTGATCGGTCAGTAGAGAACTCACACGTCGATATCAACGGGAGAATCAGACACATTCAGTATCTTTGATACAGTTGTAAACATAAGCAACAACAACGATCACGTATCGTCATCTAGGATACTTGAATGCTCTGAAAGGCCAGTACATATTGCAAGGCTATAGCACAAGCAACATGATGGAATAGAAATCTGATGTAGCACCTCAGATTCAGTCCCTTTTTACATTGGGCAATTGTCATCCAACGTAAAAGTCGGTCCATACAAGACCTCGCCGCCTTTCCTCCAGTATTATCAGAAAGCATGGAGAGTTACGTTTCTTGTCAAGTAATTTCCCAACCGATTCTTGAAATGAGACGATTTAGGGTGAGATGAAGAATGTTGTATCACACATGAACAACCAGAACTTCAGGACTTTACTTTGGTATACATTAAATCCATTTAGTTATGCAATATGAACCTTGCGTTAGAACTTGTCAAAAATTATATGAAATATTAAAAACGTTTTCTTCAGCTGCAAGGATAATCATCGAGACCTTCAATTTCGTCAGAAAGGAGGATAAGTGTTGCAGCGGATTGAACACACAAATTCATTGACGTCTAAGCAGATAGATTGAAATCTGTTGGCGACTTTAATCTGGCCTTGTGACTTTGGTTCGTACTATCTGTTACCCGTAAATGTGATCTTACATGTTGTAGGCTTAGGTATGTAAAATCACATTCCCTGAGATTGCATTGTAAATGTCAACTCCTTGAAAGGACAACGAATCCACAACTCCAAGTGGTACTAGATGCCCTCTATAAGGGATGAAATTTCCTGTAAAAACCAAAGAGAGATAAAAAGTGAAAAAGCTTGACATCGAATCCCATCATTACTCTGATAACGTCGAGAGCTGAAGTATTGTTAGGTATAGGTTCAGTTATGAAAAGACAACAAAAACAAGAAAACTTCGCTCCCTGACCAGGGGATGAAAATTACAAGTCGATTGACTTTGGTGCTCCGGATGGAGTTTTGATTGCTCTTAGCGACATATAAGCAAACCAAGCTTCTGAACAAGAGCAAGCTCAAAGCAATTTAACATTTGAATCATCTTTCTTCTTCTTTGTTTCCTTAACCTGTGTCAGGTCGTGGGAGCACCCTTGACGACACATAAACAATCCTTTTCCACTCTTCTCTGTCACTTGTCTTCCTGTTGGCTTCCATCGCACTCAAGCATGTACATTCAGCAATATTGCTGATCCAATTCGTCCTAGGTCTTCCTTGTTTGCGTGTGCCTGCAACGGACCCTTCGAGGATGGAATGCGAGAGAGTGTAGGTATGTCTACAGACATGGCCAAACCATTGTAGCTTCCTTTTCTTCACGACAGTGAGTAGCTCATCTGCTTGTCCTACCAGACTTCTGATGCAAGATTTAAATTCCGCATTAGTCACGTGAGCTGTGTAGGGAATTTGCAGCAGACGTCCGAATATCTTTATTTCAAACGCAGCAATTTTCTTCGCCATTCCTAAAGTTATTGTCCAGGACTCTGCACCATACAATACAGTTGAGGTGACTATAGCCTTTTGGAGTTCAAACTTATTTGGTTGTCTTTCCACTTCTTCTAGCTGTGTTCCTTGCACCTGGATGGTTCTGCCTTCTGGTCTGTCTGTGTTGTGACATCTTTTCTGATCTCTTGTGACTAGAATTTTGCTTTTGTCAGTGCTAATAGCCATTCCCATTTCACTTGCTGCCCTGTCAAGTCTTCTAGTTAGCTCTTCTAGTTCTTCCCTGTTCTCGGCAATTAGGTCAATGTCATCTGCGAATCTTAAGTTGGATATTCCTCAGCCTCCTATTCTTAGTGATGGTGTGAAGTTGTCTAGCGCGTTGGCCATAACGAATATTTAAAAGATCTGCCATTAAAATGTCCGATAGTTTCGATGTATCCACATAGTCCAAGCAATCCATTTTGTAATTGAGCAGATACGATAAATTTTGACTACTTTGGAAAGAAGACAACAGATATGAGTTGGGAGTACCAGAGGAGTGGCTACTCAAGCAAATGAAACCGTAAAACTGTGCTACTACTATTACAAGGTAAGTCGTGAAAGTTTGGGAAGAGAGTCTTTCAGGCTACCATTCCATGGAAAAGAAGACAAGGAATGCCTCTAGTGGTATGGTAAATTACAATAAATGAAGTTTTGGTGTCTGTGGTGTAGGCAAAGGGTAGCAGGAGATCGCGAGGGGTTTCGATCGGTCATCATGGCTCAAAGTAACCTTGACGAAGACGCCAAGAAAGTAGACATCACTCAATACCAAAGTAGAACGAGCCGCCATCTAAAACCTCGTTACTGAAACAAAAAGAGCTATAGTTGGAAGATAAACCTGTATACCTCGAGGACAGTCTTTTTTATTTTCTAGAAGGAAACCCATTGATTAAGACCTGTTACATGGCAGAGCACTACAGAAGGAGAAAACAATTTTGCTATGATCAAGTATGAATCAAAGAAGATTACATTGTTTAGCACTCCTGTCGGGACCTTTGTAGATGATAAGGCGAACTGAAACATCAATTTGCATTCTTCACTTACGATGAAATTCAACTGTTCATTTTAAATGATACTGATGCACAATGTCCATAGTGTTTGATTTCTCTGGGTGACTTAACATTAACTGGAATAATTGATAGCTTTTTGTTTAAGTGCTGTTCATGATACTTACATACAGAGTAAGCGACCAAATTTGATGTACCCGATCTGTGAAGGTTCCATTAAGGCCATTTCCATCAAGGAACATGAGCTGCACAGGAACAATCTTATGAACACAGACTGTCTTAACTTTCTAGTCAAATCTCGTCGAGACATTTGGTTAATAGCTAACTGATTTAGAGCTAAGCCTCGAACTTGCCAATTATTGGGGTTGAGGGGCATGCATCCCGAAATCTTACTGAATTACGATTCCGATCGCCATATATTACTATAGCTTACTCTGTCTGGGCGATAGGCTACGCTCGAAATCGAGTATGCCAACCAAAAAAATAAAACTTACTTTTTCTGAGCTTTACGAATACTTTTAATAATATATAGAGGTGGGAAATTTGATGACCGTTTCCCTTTAAAATTTTAAAAGTTTAAATTTATCACTCAAGTGTTTTAAGACAACAGAAGTCGAATGTATTGGCACGGCAAAATTAAAGTATTCATACAAAGGCAAAACACTGAAATCCTACATCAATTGTGACCTGCGCACGTTATCTTACAATCTAAGAACAAACCCAGTTGGACTGAAAGGGGCTAAGCCACGCCAATGTACCTTAATGACTTCTTAACCCCCTCTGTGGACAAATGGATAAAACGTATGCCTAGCAGATCGGGTAATATTCAGTTTCGGGTCCTGGTAAAGTTATTTTCGTTTCTCTTGCTGTCTCCCAGGATAACGATTGACATTAGTATCAACTCCTCTAGTGACAACGAAAACAATGTATTTGATTGAAGTAAATCTAAGTGACTTCAAGACTCCGCCATAGGCCGGAGGAAAGTCATTTGGATTTGCATTACTGGCTTGTTTGTCGTTCTACTTTCGGACGGCGAAATTTTTAACTCTAGAAGCTCATGTGCTGGCTTGTGGGCAAGTACATTTTAACATCATCTGAACAAGTTGAAAGTGATATAAATTTTAGTGAGACGTAAACTGCCCCATCTTCAGTTTGCTGGGACCGGGGGAAAAAAGCTCATAAAAGTGACAGTACTACAAAATGGGGATGGTTGGATAGTCGACTTGTCTTTTTGTGCTGACTCACCTCTCGGTACGTGAACCCTAGCTATAAACTCATACTAGAGCTCGGGTATGGTCATCCATCCTACCGCTGAAGTCACCCAGCCAACCTTTGCTTAAATAATCTAACGGAAGTTTTTCAAACTGTATTTTTACTCGTGATATAGGGTGATCAGTTATTTTAAAATTGGGCACTGGGTGGATATACGCCAGCACTCGTAAGTGCCTCCATACACACCTTTGCAAGAAAGTACACTAAACTCTCAATATAACATAAAATCAAGCAGAGTGCCTCACTACACTTTTGTATCACACTCACCGAGACATGTGGTTTGTGAAAGTGAATAACCACCTGATTGCACTTTATAGTTCTAGTTTTATAATTGCCATCGTCCAACATTCCTAGTCTCTCATGTAAAATAGCAACTATTTTTGGTGCTTCATACCTGCTATTATCTAAATTTCATATGTTGACAAAGTATATGTATATATGTATATGAATATCTAGTTAGTTACCTACATAAATCTGTTCTTCTCTTAAATTTGGCCCCTCCACATTAAACTGAAACCAAACCGTGGACTCTATACATATAAACGTTATACTGCTCTGCATCATAAAAGAGAGCATTGATTGATGGCAGGCATAAATAGGCTTTTTCTTTTAGCTAAATTAGAATTAGAGATATGAACTAAGGAGGACCTAGTGAAGGTAATCCTCACGAGGTCGGTCGGAGTGAGATTGCATAGGTTTACCTTAAGCTCATTCTTCCATGATTCTGAAATATACCCCTAACCTTTTTGTTGGTGTCGACTTGGCGTCTCGTTAAAGAGGGTCATAGCAAGGCCAGAAGTTCTAGACGCTGACAATGCTGTGACAAGACAGAAAAAACGATTGGCTTGCTTCGTGTTGTTTGTTATCACATGAAGCTATTTTCAAATTTCGCGCCAAAAGTCATCATGTTTGCCTCTAAATCGTATCCACGTGGTACCTGTTCTTTTAACATGATCGGAAGCAGCAGAAAATTACCAGTGGATTGTGGAGCATGTGATTACGGTTGGATTTAGATGTCGTCAATTATAGTGGTAAGAAATAGTAAAATCACAACTTGTTAGCAGCATTTGGCAGGAAAGCCACGATTTTTTGGCACAAATGCATAGCTTATTATCCATCGTTCATGTCTGTCATTCTCGTGTGAATTACAGCTGGCCCGGAACAATCAATTTTTTGAAAAGCAAAGAACCGCAGCGCTTGTATTTAAATTTTAATGACACTTCCGGATAAATGAGACTCCACGGAAGGCTAATTCAAATGGAAATTTTTCTTTGAAGTCTCTCGAATGACAATAATGGAGTAAAACAAAGCTGTTTTTCCGAGCGGAACATGTTTTTGCTAGCGAGAGGAACGTACAAGTAGTCGATAAATACACCGGAAGATTCAAGTTGTTCTATTCTTTCATTGACATGGCCCAGGTCTAACCGCCTTCCTGTCAGGTTAACTTAGAAAAAAACTGTTTTGATGAGCACAACCATCGATTTGGTCATCTGCACAGTCTCGAAGAGAATCAAACAAGGGCAAGAAAAATTAATGTCGAGTCCAGGTGAGTTCTTATGCTTATTATGGGAAGAAAAAACAACCAAATTAGGTTGTTGTAGGTTGGACAATTTGTTAACATCGTCGACCGAATTGTTTAGTCGTCTGTTTCTTTATTGTTTATCGCTGTCTACCATAATTTGAGAAAGCAAACAACATATTTGTACAATGGTAGTTTCTGTTGAAAATGCCTGTTTAGATACTAATAACATAGTGATTTTGAAAGTTTCATTCCGCAGATATGATCAGCTATTTGATTGCACAGTTCGGCATTGATATCTGCATGCTCAAACCTTAATTCGTTGCCTGTTTTAATTGGAGACAGCGAAACCTGTTGTGTGAAGTACGACTTATTGTCAGTAGCTTGGCTTCCGTCATGATATCGATAGATTTAATTGTAAATTCTACTGATGCTAAAGGGGGTAGTCGATACGTTGAGCATGTAGTAGGGTTTGATCATGGCGATGCTAATCCATTCAAGAGCGTCATTGGCTTTCGTTCTGCCGCACTTAGATGAAAATTGACTTCCTTTTGGCTTCCTGCCATTCATCGTTCCATTCCGTAGTTTCCTCTACGAAAGCGCCATGTCTATTTTTCGTATACATCAGTAACTTAAGTAGGAAACTAGTTTTGAAGTGCTCCATCATGTCAATTTCGCGAACTTGAGTAGTCGTCCTCAATATTTCTTTTTGGCTGCCACCTGTCATGCTTCGCTTTTCCGATAGAATAACTTTCCGTTGTTTTCTGAGTTCGATGTTGATGCTGTTCTCCCTTTGCAGACGCAGCAAGGTGGTCAAGATAGGCAGCGTTGTGAGAAAATTGCTTGTAATGTTAGATCACAGTACTTCACATATAAGCAGGTAGAGCTCCATTTTGGAGACGGTCCGATTTAGGAACGAAACTAGGAAGAGAATTTCATCAAGCGAGATTGGTTTTCAAGGGGAAGTATTGTCCCGGAGTGGGTCAGGGTTGCTACAGATGCGACATCCATAGCCTAAACATGCTCAAGTACGCCCAAGGGACTGATAGACCGTAGATTATCTATTTCATACGAAAAACCGGGACGGCTGAAACTGTGGTTTCTTGACTTGACCCAGGGCCTGCGCTTGTCAAGAGGTAACACACGAGTAGACGTCCACCTTCATATTATTTTCTTCCAAACATTGCTTTCATGTCGAATAGCCTTAATTGTAGATTTTTAGGATTATTTCACAATTAAATGTCTAACTGGAGTTATATACAATGATTTTATGTCAAGAGTGATAAGCAAAAGTTCAATAAATTTTGTTTATAGGGATATCAATGAGAGACACAGTAAGGGCAGTGCATGTAGTTCTAGGCAGGGTGCCTTTTGCGATTATGTGGTGGGTTAATTGTCTTGTAGCGTTGTAAAAAGCCATGTCAATGCATGGTTTTTATTATATGATTATACGAGCTTCTTTGGGTGTTGAATCAGCACTAATAGGAACCACTTATAGGAACAACATCAGTACGATGATTCCCACTAGTAACATAGTCCCAACGTAAAGTGCTATCATCACCATATCCAAGTATACCACTTGATATACATGCATTCAAGTTAAGATAATAATTTTGATAAAAATTGGCATTTTTGTGTTCTTGTCTATGGATATAGATTTGCAGTTATGTAATAGTTGTAGGTGTTCAGAGGGAGCTGTAGTAGGCATGAAGTATTGCATTTTTTATTTTACTGTTGACTGTGAAACCATATATTTATAAAATATAGTTTTTATGAACATGTTTAATGGTTAGGCAAGTCTGCTGAGCTTAGTGTACATAACAAAAGGCATTTATAAATGTCAAGTGCCTTTTCCAACTTATCTAGTGACACACCCACAATTGTCTCCTCAAGGCCAGTAGTAACTATTTGAATTGAAGCACTACAAGGATAAGTTAATAGAGAAAGCAAAGCAAGAGAGGTGCATTATTCTTCATCAAAACTTTGTTTTGCAGCTTTTGATAACTTTATGGCTATCGTCATGACCAGTGTTTAGAATATGCAGCCATTTCTCAAAGTATTCAGATAGAGCCAAAATGTTACCTTTGTGCAGATGAGAATTTTTACATAGAATTCATAGACATTGCCACAGACATTTAGTTATGTAATACTACTATTTTGATTGGATTCTGTTTGCACAGGTTTTAATGGCAATTCCAACACTTAAACCCTCATAATTATATAAACATGTATGCATATTTATAAGATACATAAATATATAGAAAAGAAGTTTGTTGATGGTGCGAAACAATAAATCTTTGCAAAGCAGTGAAAATTGTCATTGTTGAAATTTGAAAGGAAAGCAATGAAACTTATACCCAACTATGTTTTCAAAGTAGCCAATCACAGCAATGCCCCACCCTCATTATTCCATTGCATTACGTTTTTCACTAAACATAGGAGTAAAACACAAGACAGCTATCACTATTATAACCAAAAGACGTATCTGTTAAATATTCAAGAATTAAAAATTTGCTTTGTTACAAATGATAACAGTAAAATAATGAAACAGTTCATATTTTTGCTTTGGGTTATGGTTTCAGGCCTGTATCTCAAATTTGAAATATGCACCAAAATGTGTTCTTTCACTTTCAATGAAAAAGAGATTGAATGTAGAGTACCATCTAGTGAATTGGAAAATTAAGAGATTTTGAATAAGAAGAAACAATGCACACTGAATGATATCAATTTTTCTCTCTTTTTGATCTTCTTTGATTTATAAGCCTAAATTCCTTTCACAGACTGAGATCATTAGTAGATTGAGCTTGCTTTTAGTTTCCATGTATCAATAAATATTGGAACTGTTGCTTGAAAGGGAAAAGAATAAGCCTCAATCTAACTTTGAAGAGAAGAAATGGTTTCCAAGTATAACTGATTGGTCTTTTATCGCATCTACATGAGATTTTCTTCATGTGCTGTTGTAAAAACTTGGCTTTGCTCATAGGTTTACATAAATAGTAAGTACAAGTAATAAGGGACCTAAATTAGAGGTTATCCAAGCCAAAGTGGAACAACACTTTTCACTTATTTTGTATTTTGAAATCTAAAATTAGTCAATCACCATGGCAACATAAAGGACTTTTCCCTCCAATTCTAGTGGATGTGGGGATGTATTGGCCCACATGCCTATCAGAGTTGGTTCCTGTTAAAGTTGATTAACTAAAATGTACACTGATGTTTTACAACGGGATAACTTTTTTGGAGCATCTAATTTATAAATGCAGATATACTAAATCAGAATTCTATTTTAACTATCTAGTTGTAGTATCACATTTACAAGCTAACTGGATCTACCCGTTCACACTCCCCCTCTCCCTCCTGCATGAATTGAAATTCTTTCAAGTAGCAAACTGTAGGCTTCAGAATAAATCTTGGTGATATCTTTTGTGAACAAAGGGCTAGTGTTGACTTATAATTTGTATAAGAGGCAAATGGATATTAAGGAATGGAGCACACTGAGCACTATTTGTATGTAACCAAGATACTTTTGAGGATTTTATGGGGTATAGAATAATTTCTCAGGGTTATCAATGCAACATTTTAAGATTCATTGTTTACTTTTCTAGTGGTATATTGAACACCTTTTCAAATCCTTTACCAGATATAAAAACTGCAACAAGAAATGAATGGACTGTCAGTAATTGATATGGGCACTATGTTTTATAATTTGCGTTACTCTGACTTAATCTATTAAGGTAGGTTAAAGTTATCTTAACATCTCAATTCTATTATCCATCCTCTCCTTTTTCTTGATAATAGTATTTTGTGTACTGTGGGGTTAGGGTTAAGATCAGGGTTAGGCTTGGGTTATGTACCCTGATTTAGGTTTTCTCTGCTTTGATACTCATAGGACTTTGGCATAACATGAAACAAATAACTGTCCCAGTGACAGTGGAAGCTATTGTATGAAGAAATATGTTGAGAAACCATGTGAATTTGGGGAAACATATGAGCCTCATACTGTGGAATACTTTTTGTACTAAAATAGTATTTCTATAATAACTGCTTGTCACCCATATAAACATTTCACCCAAATCTGTTACTTTTTTGTTCATTAATTCAGCTATTTGTGTCTCCTGGTCCATATGAAGTTTACAGATTTCCCGAATTATAATTATTTAGGAACTCTACTTGTTGGATTCTGAATGTTTTCCTCCCAGTTTAAGTATTTAATATTTGCAAAGTTTGTTGAAGGTACAGAACAATAATACTGGATGGAATAGTGCTATCATTTATGTACTAAAGAACTTTTTTCGTCTGACACTCCTCAGAGTACATAATTGTGAGAATTGAAATTGAAAAAGTTAGCAATGAAACTTATACCAAACTGTGTTTTGAAAGTAGCCAATCAGAACTCTAACTGTCAAACAGGTGTTGTTTTGACCTATCAGTGTCCATGGAACTGAATGGTTAACCAAAATAGCCCAATGAAAAAAACCAAATAGTTTTGTCAAAAAGGCAACAGTTTTTGTTTGCTTTGATGTGGATGAATTCTAGAACAGCTACGTGGACAGCAGACCTATCTTTTCCTATTATATGGAAGAGGTCATCTGTATACGTTTTCAGACACTCTTGGTTTTCAAGAGCTTGCTGCTCTATAGCAGAGTCAGTGCTTTTAGTTTTAGAGACCCAAGGTGGTTGTTTCCTTGTGGGAGCTGATGCTTGACAAATGCAGGAGGGAACATGCTGCTTGATTCTGTGAACTAACCTCAAAGCTGTGTGGCCAACATAGCCAGCCTGGCACTGGCAAGAAAATGAGTACACTACAATGCTGTTATTTGTGGTTAGTTGACAGCGCTTTCTTACTGCAATAAACTACTCATTGGATCACAGCACTGAAAGACTTCTCTATGGCATTTTCCCCAAGTGTTTACAAGATACCATTACTCTTTGCATTAACCATTTGTTGGACAAGTCCAAGTCCTGCATTGATGAGCATAGATATGATCTGTTTCATTTCAGCTAAGGCCCCTCTTTATACAACTGAGGTAGTATAGACACTGTAGACATTTCTTGAATGATGATGAATTAGTGTTATAAGTATTTCAAAATATTGATTTTGTATTTGTGCTTATTTGACATCTTTAAGTGTAAAGCATTCACTTGTATACAGTTTTATGCAAGGATGTACTCAAAACACAGTGTTATGTTACTGTTTGTATGTTAGATAGATACATCTTTTCTGGAGGTAGAGTTTGCTAAAGGTCATCTTGATAAGGTAATAGTTGTGTGGCTTTTTTACAGTTGTAGGCTTTTATATTGGTACCAAAAATGTGCTCCTGAATGTATTTTTAACATCAGTGGTTGCAGCTCAAAAAGTGTTGATACAAATGTAAATCTTATTTGTAACTATGTACAATTTTTTGGATTATATTCAGTATTTATTAGGAAAGGGTGAAATAATTCAAATGTATGATTGACTGACTGACAAGTGGGGCTGGCATTGTAAAATCAAAAAGTTGGTTGATTGTGATTAAATGGGATACAGTCATAGAATATGCCAGGGTTTACAAGAATATCACCTAGCTTGAGCAAGTTACACATTGGCCTGAAGAAGAAAACATAACAGGACAAGGATAAAATTGATCTTTTAACATCAACCCAGACTAGCAGAACATAGGCAAGGAGCTCTTGGCATTCCTATATAACTGACCCAATAAGATATTATTACGATGAAGAACTCAGTAACTTTACTGAATGGACCAAGAAGTGTCAAAGTAACAGGGTATAGTAGAATAAGAGAACTGGATGAAAACAGAAAACATAGGAGGATACCATCTAACAAGAAAGAGACAGTCATTGCAGACCTCCTAAAATTAATGAGAATCCTAACTATTTTTATATTTGTACTTCATTCTTTATTATTATTTTTGTGTAGGTCTCTGTGATATTTTTCAGTTCTCTGAATACCTGCTTAAAAGGTACTATTATTCTTTTGCCTGTACCAATAATGAAAATGAGAAACTAGGATTGGTGTTTCCTCATTCAACCATTACCAATGGTGACAAACAATTACAAACAATCCAAGAGATGTTGACAGGATATTGTGTCAAGCCTTACACATTCAAGTTTGATGAAACCATTAAAGAACCATTCAAAAAGACAATGTATATCATTGTTATCTATGTTTACACAAGTGATGCTTCATGTTGCACAGGTACACCGTATTACACAGAATTATGCTCCAAGAATGCCCAAATTTTGGGGTGATTTTAAGAGATATGGTTGGAAGTGAGGAAGTTAGAAGGGATATTGGAATTACGTAGGACTGAGTGATCACTGGAATTTGGCAAACTTTGGTACTATGGTCCTGTACCATGCAGAGGAGAAAAATGTATTGAGTGCAGTATTCAAAGTGTGATGAATGGCATAAAAGGACCTGTCACCCATTGTGCCAATGCTGCTCGGCGGTAGCAATTTGAAGATTATTTTGATATGAACAGAATGTTTGCTTTA
>JAAAKL020009550.1:0-15012 GCA_010016065.2 Carybdea cf. marsupialis auct. non (Linnaeus, 1758)
TAGCATAGATTGATTGTTTAAAATCTGAACTATCTTCAACTTAATGATTTAAGAACAGTAAAATGTCACCGATCAGTAGCATAGATTGATTGTTTAATATCTTAACTATCTTCAAATTAATGATTTAGCCATAGTAAATGCTCCGAAAATGCTAACAAAGCGGAATCATAAATAGTTTTCAACCAATCCTTATCCTGTAAGATACTAAAATGATACATGATTACTTACCCAGCTAAGATTTCACTGCTGTCTTGTGAAAACATAACTGAGAATGCGCAAAACCTCGAATCTGCTGGTCTAAAAGACAAGGGATGCGGAGAAATGACGACGTGAACTCATCGAGCTTATACCAGACGAACAACAACCACGTCTTATTTTGTAACATGCGATATCAAATTTTGTAAAGTTTTGAATACACCTATAAAAAACGAGTTATATACCTAAGCTACACATTCACAAATGCCTTCAAAACAATATTACGTGGTCCCATAGTCGCAATATCGATCTTTCAACATTGATTACAAAGCGAAATTTCACCAGAGCAAGAAAATGGTCAGTAATACTTTAGAGTGCTAATGGAATTACTTATAGAAAGTCAGAAACTGCTACATTCAAGAGTAAATAACAAGGCTTATTGTAAGGCCTAAAACTGATTTGGCGTCCAAACGTCGAGGATAAGAACAAAAATTCAAAACCTTGATTTTCCACTCTCATAAACGGTAACTTATTCCGAGACACGGATGCTACGGCCACGTTGATAATAAAGGGGAGTAAGTCAACAAACTATGAACTTACCTCATATCTAGAGCAACATGGGTGTCATGATCACCATGGATATTGCAAAGGTGTACTGTAGGAATATGAAACGGATATTCAGTAAAATTGAAAGGAGCTATTGCTTGGGGAAACTATTTTGGGGTATTTTATGCTATTCTCAGGTAACAAGATATAGTGAGTGAATGGTCTGGTCTAAACGTATTGGGTTTCCATGTTGTTAAACACGACCAGACTATCTGGGGCGTAGAATAGTGATGAGGATGATCTTGATGATGATCATGATGATGATCATGGTGATGATCATAGTGATGATCAGGATGATGATCATGGTGATGATCATGGTGATGATCATAGTGATGGTCACGGTGATGGTCATGGTGATGATCATGGTGATGATCATGATGATGATCATGATAATGATCTTGATGATGATCATGGTGATAATCATGGTGATGATCATGGTGATGATCTTGATGATGATCATGATGATGATCATGGTGATGATCATGGTGATGATCATGGTGATGATCAGGGTGATGATCATGGTGATGGTGATGGTGATCATGGTGATGGTGATGGTGATCATGGTGATGGTGATGGTGATGGTGATCATGGTGATGGTGATCATGGTGATGGTGATGAAGATGGTAATGATGATGATGATGATGATGATGATGATTGTGATTGAAGCCATGGACATCGTGTAATGTGAAGTCTTGAATATGGCAAAATTGTTAGGAAGAGGTAGTTGCAAGAATTGTGTAGCTGGACGCAGCTGCTTAATTTGACAACGAACGTGCCCCTTGGTAAATCTATGTCGGCTGCGTAGGAGAGGATTTCTTCGTCGCCTTAACACCTGTTTATTGACGTCCCATTGACTTCTTTCAGGTGCATATTATCTTTCGATGTCCTTAAATGCAAATTTTTCAGCATCATTCACGTGTGAAATCGATTGCCATCTTATTGCTTTTACTCTAAATGATAACTTATGTCTACCGACGTCACCCATGTAGCGACTGGTAACGAACAACAGAAGCTTCTGGTCGTGACGTCATCGGCAAACTTTTCTAACCAAGTCTTGCTGTAGTCTTATCATGTCAATCAGCTTTCTCCGGATTGTCAGCCTCGGGAAGGTCGTGTTAGCAATTTGGGCTGCAAACTCTGCGGATTGTCGATGACGCCAGTCAACATGTAAACAAAAGGGAATGGGGAGGAAGGGGTTGAGATCCTGCGCTGGTAGAGCAAGGAATGTAGAAGAGAGGACTATCTTGAAGGAGAACCTTACCAATAATAGGGGCATGTTTACAAGTGGGGATTTTGATCTAGAATGAGACTTTATAAACTAGAAATCTGTTTATAGGGGCTGGTCACAAGCTCCTTATCCGCAAGGATATTTTTATTTTGCTTTTTTATTTGAAGATCGGTAAATCGTTCTCAGTTTTAGAAGCATCAGGTGTTGATTGAAAGGTTCCATAGTATTTTGCAGATACCACGCCCTTTGCTCTTCACCGGAAAACTTTCTGCGGAGGCCTATGCTGTTAAAGTAAATCAAATCAACGTTCTACCTCTAAATAGATTAACAAAAGGGGTTACAACTTTGACAAGGGGGATACGTTTAAACTTCAAAACATCATTCTGCAAGTCCTATACGTACATTTTGTAGTGTAGTGCGTTGTAACTCAGAAATAGACAGAACATACGGTTCCTAATTTATTACTCAGTCATGGCAATCAAACGCCATAGTAATTCTGATTAAATAAGACGAGCACAGAGATTTATATACAGCCGGAAGATACATTATGATTCATAACTTGTTATCAGGCTAGATTCGTACACATTTTTTCTTAATTCAAATTTCAGAAGAGGACTGAAGACCTATTCTATGAAAACTGTGGGGCTGCGATCTACAAGCCCAGTAACCCACACTCCCTATATTGCCCTGTTATGCCTACAATAGATAGTAACCTTACACATTTAACACGAATAAAGAAGGGCCTTGTTATCTTTAATCAGACAAGGAGAAATAGGGTGTGAATTTTGAGAGTTTTTATATATAATAAACGGTATGTTAGAGGCAAAAGTCAAAAGTTAGAGACTTAATAATTCTTGAAGGACAATCCTGATTCGTCATTGATACGTCATTGTAAAATTTAAGAACCTCTGCCCTAGAACAAATTTGGCCAAAAATACTTTCCAAGCACCTCGCTATAATTTTCCAGTCACCGCCATAAATTATCAATTTTATTGTTGTTCACCCTGAAGGACCTGAATGGCTTGTCCGATCTACGTATGGTAACAGTAGCTGAAGAAACTGCAGTCCTATATTGTGAAAAGTTTTCTCTAGCGTTTGAACACTAAATTAAAGAAACATGTAATGATGACTTGTGGTGTCCCGTTCACGCAAAATTAGTACAGAAGTCAATTTGAATCTAAAATATCGACCGAAAAGAAGTGTATACTTCCTCGTGTGATTGTGGTCTATGCGACTTAACAGTTGTAACAATCCTGACAGGTGTTCCAATTGGTCCAAGGATTGTATTTGCCTCAAAGCGTACCTTCTCGTGAGGAAAGTTTAGATTTAGTGTCGTAAATAAGCAACTTTAATGGGATCAGAGAGTTAGGGAAACTAATTATTTTCATTGAATCGGCTTCACGTCGGCTGTCCTACAAACAGCTCGAAAAACCATGCTCTACATTAAAGACCGCCATCAGCGCCATATACGTTGGAGACAAAAGCAATAGACAGAAGTCGAAACTTAAGGTAAATTTACGTTTTCTCCTCACTACGCTTTGTATTTGACTGTTTCTGAGCGTTTTCAATATATCTTTGAGTTACTCAGCAAGTTTCAATTATGTTCAACGATAGGAAATGCTCTCATTTTCTTAATTTTGTTCTTTGTTTCGAGAACCTTTGAGAAATATTTGTAAGTTCAGCTACTTCGAAAATTCAAATGGCCGATGCCACTTCGGAAAAATGACTTCAGAATAAACTTCAGAAATTTAAACATTGTTTCATAACATTCAAACTTGATGCGTGGAATAGGTTGTCCGAGAATGTTAGAAAATTAAAATTGCAATATTTTGTAGTCGCGACTTTTCCTGTCGTTGCGTCTCAATCAGCCTCGTTTCAAGTCCGTTTGGACACGTATCTAACAGCAAAGTTTCGATTTTGGGTGCTTGAGTCATGAAAATATCACCGGATTTTCGTGCTCCCGGAAAGCCAAACAAAGCAATGATCACCAACGTTAGTGAATAAATGCTGGTAAGCTGCAGTAGCTATATCACATAGCAATAAGTCATTTAAGTTTCAACTTGAAGAGATGCTACCCTATAGGGAATTCGTAAACTAGACTTGATCGTCGCTTCTTTTGTGCTTGGCATTGTTCTTTACCTACGATTTTTAATTTTTAACCACTATCAACAGCAAGGATTTTATTGGTTTCTTGTGATTGGACAAGAAGACAACAAATGAAATAAACAACAAAATGAGAATCTTCTAATTGCTGGATCAGAGTGCAGAAAGGCATGTGATTTAGCTCCTCATTCAAAGCTGAAATATATGTTTGAGAGTCTTAGGTATTGATGCGAATGCGAGGAAATTGTAAAAGGAGAGAACGAAAAATGCCTGTGTGTACTAAAGTACTAATTTTACTTATGATGAGTCTTGGATAGGTCACATTTACAAGAGGTATTTTACAAGGAGACAACCTATCACCACTTTTGTTTGCAATTGCGACTCCTCTACAGTTACTTTCTGGAAAGACAAAAATCGGATATTGGCGAACTTTAAACATGGAAACTGCGAACCATTTTCCGTTTATGGATGATGTTAAGGTGGACTTGATAGTTTGACTCGGTGTGTTGTTCAAAGACATAGTAAACTATTTGATGTGTCTAGAGCTCTAGATGACGTTATGTTATATGGATCGAATAGGGGTGGGGTTGATAGTTTGATTCGTATGTGAAACAAGGATATTGTGAAACATCTGATGTTTCTGAATGATTTAAAGCTACGCGATGCAGATCAAGCCGTACGTAATAGCTTGATTCAGTTTGTTATGGATGTAAGCTCAGATATTGCGAAGGAATACGCGATAAACAAGCGTGCTGTGCTTGTTACTTAGCAAGCTAACGTTATATACTGATGCCATGAAATTATCAGATGGTAAAATAATTCGATCGATTCATGATGACTTTGATTATATAAATTTTGGTGGCTTTGAAGCTAATAACGGTTTAATTCAGTTTTTAGTATAGATCATTTTGTCCTGATGAAGGTGATACCATTACGATGCTGGATAACCAGATGGGATATAGGGTTTGTGAGACGGACCCAGTCAAAACAGGCTCTTATTAACTGAGTTCTTTTATAGTGGTGGGTTGTTGACCGACTCTTCTTTAACACTGTAGTCACCACAGAAGCAATTTACTAACAGTTTCTTCACAACGGATGACGTAAGCACCTGAGGATAGTCGGCGCTTCTAAATGACTTCAGAAACTTGAAGAAATGAGACATATAGCTCCCCGTTTGTCTTCTGTTACCTCCATGTACACCATAGATGGAGCAGAGAGTCTTTGTGTAGCTGCCATTAAAATTCATCTTTCGTGAAAGGTAAAGAGCGGAAGGTTCACATGCGTAAAGTAAAATGATAGCTAAAGATGCTTTAAAAATGTTCGATTTTGAAGCTTCTTCATTGGTGATTTCAAGACTCAAACACTGATGAGCACTCCAAGCTTTTTCAGTTCTGATTGAAGTGTCAGGATTACAATGCATGTACCCTTTCGAGATATTTGTTTGCAGAATAAAAGTGTAAGCAAATTTAGGAGAAATTAAGATAAGAGAGAGCAAATATTTAGTTTGTGTCACGGACTATACAAGAAAATAAACTCTGGAAGAGATCCCATCTCATAACTATTTACTATTTCGAGTAAGCCAGGTATAAAAGATGGTTTCCTCTTTTAGCTTTTTAAATATCTTTCTCTTTAATTCATGAAAAAGAGCAAAGCTCCTCGTATGAGAAAAAATATTACATTTATCATTTTGCCACGTATTATCTAACGTAAGTTTAAAAATAAGAATGATGCAACAAAGGTCTCACAGGAGGCAACACGAGCTTCTGTTCCAATGCTAATACCCGGTCTCTCTTGCATCATTGCTTGACTGTGACCTCAATACTTAGAACACGTTAATGAACTCACCCTGGTTTATGCGGAGGGAAAGTGATGACGTCACAAAGTTCTGGTAATAGTAAGATTTGACTCCAAATATCTTAAGGCAACCCTGAAATGGGCAGTTTTCCAAATACCAGACCTGTAGTGTAAATAGTGTATAAACTAAAGGCGTTTGAATTTCAAATATTTCTGGTTAAAAGTCTGTAAATATTCCTTGGATACTTACGTTAGGATCCAGCATCGGATAATTAGGTTTTGTTAGAGAGGTTTAAAAGTTTGAAAGTTGATATCTCAATGTTGGGAAAGGGCATCATTTTCAATTTTGGCTATTGATGTTCTTAGATATAGGGCAACATGAAAATTGAGTATTTTGTCCGTAATTCAAACATTGTTAAAATCGTGACATCACACTTTCCCTCCGCATTGAAGACGTTGCTTTTGTTGAGAAACGTAAGTTTTGGAGGACAACGTTAATTCGCGACACTCTTTCTAGGCTGTTTCGGTGGGTTACAATAAGACATCTGTATTTTGGCTTGATTTCACGGTTTTTCTTCATATAACACATTCTTGGTGGAGTGTGAGTTCTTTTATTGGGTCTTCTAATTATCATTGCCTTGATTCGGATCACAATTTGGAGCACATCAATGACGGCAGTTGGAACCTATTATGAACCTTGATCTGTATTTACACAGAATAGCTACAAATCAAAGACAGAGTTTCCTAGAACATTAATTGCTTCATTTTGTTTACGCACTGTACGATATCTAGGTTGAACAGCTGTTGCCAGAATGTACCGACAGAAACGTTTCTCACAAGGGTGAGTTATAGCACGATGTTTATTATATTTCATTGCAGACAAAGACTGTCGAAAGAAACAACGTCACGTTGACTTGGTGGATCAAGTGAGGTCGCAGATGAAGGAAAATTTTGGAAGGTAGATAGTGACTGAATAAAATAGAGAAGCAAGTTATTGGAGACGTCACTCCTAGGTAAGTTATGGTTAATTGAATTCTCAAGATATGATTTAACAGCTGGGTCCTATGAGATGCGCTGATTCAGAGATGTTGTGTTTAGGCTTTAAGGAATTAAGGACGTTATGCCAAAGTGAATGTTTTACACCATCGTAAAGAAATTTCTTCAATTTGGAAAATTATCCATATAGAGATATTTAGGTCAATTGTATTTCTGAATTCAACATAAAAGTGGCGTTGATGCTACACAAATTACAGAGAGCTTAGAGAAAATCAAAGGACAGTCAAAATTCCGTAACGTCATAATCGGACCTTACGCCAATACCCTCTATAAAATCCTTTAAACATTTAAAATCATAAAATGAAGAATAACACTGATTGAGTAACATACACATATCAAGAAGCAGGAGGAAAATAGAATTTTTATTTTTCCTCAAGTCAGTTTGGATTTGTTCATTATCATTTAACCATATATCTCCCAGTATCTGATAACCTTGACGTTTAAGAGCTGGGAGTATTTTCCTAGACTTTAAATCTCACTAATTATCTATTAAAATCAAATTTAAAATTTGAAACAGTGACGTGAAGAGATTTTTAATATTTGTGGGTGCAATACAAGATTCAGCAAACTTATTAACATCATGTCTTTTCGTAATTTCTGAGATACTTAAGTCTAACGTTTGGGGCGTGGCCCCATTACGGCAGCCACACCCTTGGTAATGATTGTTTTACGTAGTACATATGCAGATTTTCTCCTTGCTTTCGATTGTCGTTTGCAAATTGCGTTTGCCAAACTTCAGTAAATCTCACAAATGGATGATGACATTTACAGATGTTTCAATCTCAAACTCCCACCAAGAATCGACTCATCACTCAGTCACTCAAGCTACAGGTTTCTGACGTGACGTATATAGGTAAATAAGTAAATACTCGAGTTTATTTTCCTATTTTTAAAGATAAGTTTGTGTGTTTATTTATTTTAAAATATCTCGGCCAGGATTTATCGAACAGACTTGTTCATCTAGAGAAAAAATATGGCACTCCCTTGATTAAAACTCGAGGGGTGCTGAAGGTATGGGATGAAATATATTTGGTGGCTTGAAATGAAATAAATTTGGTGGCTTGAAATGAAGTAAATTTGGTGGCTTGAAATGAAATAAATTTGGTGGCTTGAAATGAAATAAATTTGGTGGCTTGAAATGAAATAAATTTGGTGGCTTGAAATGAAATATATTTGGTGGCTTGAAATGAAATATATTTAGTGGCTTGAAATGAAATAAATTTGGTGGCTTGAAATGAAGTAAATTTGGTGGCTTGCAATGAAATAAATTTGGTGGCTTGAAATGAAGTAAATTTGGTGGCTTGAAATGAAATAAATTTGGTGGCTTGCAATGAAATAAATTTGGTGGCTTGAAATGAAATAAATTTGGTGGCTTTAGGATTACATTTCCTGTTACTTGCGGGTATTTGGGCTTAAATCAGATATTCCGCCGTAAATCAGATATTCGGTGAACGGTTCAGATTGACGCAATATAATAATATAACATTTCTTTTCCTCTTAGAAACCGTCCACAACGCTCGCTTAGACTAGAAATGTAACTTAACTCCTTACACTTCCCCCTTTTCCGCAACAACCCAATACAAATATCATATCGCCATTACAGATAGGATTACGCCATGTATGCAATGCCGGTGATAGAGAGCAAGGCACGAATTACCCACCCTACTTGATTGTGGCCCACGCCGTTCTGTGAGAAGGTTCTTGCTACCCGAAAAAATAGATTAACACTCTATTCTTATCCTACGTACTAGATTGCTACAAAAGGTATAAGACGATCCTAAGACGATTACAAAGCGAAGTAGTTTTCCAATAAATTTTGCAAACTTTTCTGTCTACCTTGTTGGCCCATTTTACGCCGGCCCTAGTTTAACGTAGGCCATTTTTACGCCGCCCCTTATTCCGCCACCCCGAAAATTTGGTCATCCGCCATTTAGGGCCGTATTTAATGCCGGTTTATATTTGACAAATAAACAATGAAAAAAACGCTCCAATCGCTATCATATTTTTTAATTCTTCTTGATTTTTCAATCAAAGTAACAATATGGTCATCATTTGTTTCCATTTATTCAGCATCTGGCTCCACCTCTATTTGTAATAAATCGACTTCATCTTCGTAAGCCAACATCAGTGTACCCCTCGCTCCTAAGCATTTAGCGCACTTGTCTTAAAGTCTTAATAAACCTTGTTTGATGACTTTTAGAATTGGGAAAGGGAATTAGAAGCGTAATATCTATCCAGGATAAATCACGGGAGCCCATATCAGCAAATTTGCAATAACGCCGCTTTCAGTCAAAAATCGCCATTTTTTCGGCCCAATTTTTACGCTGCCCCTTATCACGCCGGTCGCCAAAAATTAACGCCACTTAGCGCATGCGTAATAATGGCCAAAAAGGATAAATTCTACTTTCAATACAAATATGGTAATAAATGAAACCTTAAACGATTTACAGGGAACAGAGGAATATCACCTGAGATGTATCAACTCGGTACTTGCGCTGTCATAGCGTATGACACTAGAACTGAGCTGTTTCCCAAACCGAAGGTAGACAAGTTGGCAAGGCGATGGAATCCCTAATACCTTTTCTTCGAAAATAGAAAACGCTGTTATATATAAATGGGTGAAAAGCCTCTAATAAAGACAAAATAATTTCTGTGCGAGTAAAATATTACATATCCGAAATTCAAGTCACTTTTTTGATTCTTTTTAATTGAATGGTAAAATAGACACTCCTTTATCGGACACGTCAAAATTTTGTCTTCATCCCCTTTCCAAGTGTTCACTCCTACACCAAACGAGGCTATGATAGCCGAAAGAGACTCCTAAGTTAGTTTTGGCTAACCAACGAATTTATAGAAGCTATACTGAGATGAGGCAATCTAAAAGACTTACTATAGGCAACCTGGGCTATGGCCAAGCAACAGACCTACAGTAGCTCATCAAGCTATAGGAGTCCGATTGAGCTACCAGATCGAGACATGACGTCCAAGCTTAAATTTAGTAACCCAACTAGACTAAGGAGACCTATGCAATCTATAGTGGCCTCGTTTTCCTAATCGCCACTTTTCATCTTAGAGTGAAGACTGCATCCAGCTCAGTTAAGTTTTGAAGGTCAGCAGCGCTGTACCACGTAACTTGACTATAATAGAACTACTACCTTGTTAATTAATAACCCCTCAAGCCTTGTAATTGGTTTTGCAAGGAAAGAGTAGATGATTCAAGTACTAATACTACGGGAGGATAGAATGTTCTGATTGCAAAATCAAACATTGAGATCTACTACTTGCAACCAGCTGCCTGATAAACTAAGCTACGGTGACTCGTCCACTACATCTCAAGCCTTCAACGGAACTATTCCCATCTAGCTATACACAATTCTGAAACTGGAAATTTCCTTAAAATGAAATTAACCAGGGTTTTTCTGGATCTAGTTTATGGATATCAAGCAAAATGTTACCTAGGAGCGCAATGCTCTTCACGGCAATTGATTTTACACTAGAGAGTTTTTTACTGCAAATTGCTCAGGTTTGATTCCTATGATGCAAAGAGTTTAGCTGGTCGTTTCTTGTTCAGGTCATACGTGTTTATACTATTCGACTTAAAAACACATAATTTACATAAAGTAAAATTTTGACTGTTATTGTTATTGCAGTGAAAGATGCCTTTTCTGTGAAGGTTTATCGAGGGATTTGAACATCAAATCCGTGTCAGTTGGTTACTTTCACACATATTCTGCAATCCTTACAAACGATGGCAGTCTTCACCTGCCAGCTGATTACATGCAATTGGCTTGAGGAGTCTTAGGATTGGTACTCCCATTTTCCTTGGACTGAGATTTCTCATTTCACAAAAAAACCTCCTGGAGATGGAAAAGTTCCGAATTTTTAACAACATACGGATCTCTTTACCTCCATAATGTCCATATTTCACACAGACCTATTTACCTTTTAAACAGAATACAGGCATCTTGATTTTTGTCTCCGTCGCTATTTCAGAGTATCACGGAAAATGTCATCTTAATTCAGGAGAGTACCGGGAACGAGTTTTATGTTACGCAACGTCTCTATTTCGGATGAGTCTTGCAGTTCAAGTCTTCCTGTGTTACGTCGGCTGTGCAGCGATTCTGCAACTATCGTCAACAGTTACCTGCGTTCCTGTAAAACGTACCGCCAATACCACGCTAACAGTTCCTACTACGGTCTCGTCAACAAACGGTAAGTTGAATACCCGATTTGTTTTGATAAGAAGCTGTGCAGAATACTATAGATTTAATGTTAGACTTCAGTACAAATATCTTAAAATTTTTCTTGCGTTGTTATATATTTTTTACGTTCAATTTTGAGTAATTCTGAGTAGGTACGAAGAACATGCTGCATTACTTTAAATTTGCACCTCGGCGCTAATCAAAAACTAGGGAAAGAAAGGAACGTTTATTGAGAAGCGAAGTTATTAATTGAAAATATACCATACTGCCATTAGAAAGCTATAGTTAATTTCCACACTGGTCATTCTGATCTTTTAACGGGCTTGATGCTCTCACCTGTTGCACACGCCAGCTTGGGAGCAATACTCTTTGTAGGATTATACGCTTTAATTTACAGTTTGATTAACACTTTTATCGTAAACGAGCGGGAAATATTATCACACATTACCGACAGACAAAATTACTCGTCGAAGTTAACGGAAAGCAAGCCTCTCGCAAGTTTTAGACAACATCAAATACATGAGAAGATTATAAACGCGATAATCTACCATGGTAACTGATGATTTATTCTATGAGAAGTCAGGATTCCGCTGCTCCCTTGAATAGCAGTGCGGATGGGATGATCGAAAGGGTCAGCCATATAGCATGTACTTGTAATTGGAGGGGGAATCATCAAGAATGAGCTTACTGGAGGGAACAGAGCAAAGAATATTCGCTGTTATTCTGGACAAATCATCAGGGGTATGACTCCCCTGTGTCCTCCTGTTTCTGCGAAGAGTGAACAAGCCATGCGTTACTCGACTTTTTGGTGAGGTGGCTTGCGATAAATTTATTGATTGTCTGCTATTTTCAGTGCCTAGCAGCCTTTCGACATTTAGTAATGCGACTGATTACAACAGGGTATCTACCTAGCTACCTGACTGATGATTGTCTCCTTCCATCATTTGAAAAATGGCAGCTAAATTGATGGTTTAATTCTGCAGATATCATGTACCAAATGTGATGAAAGTTGTTATGACAAGTATAGGAGTGTTTAATGCCGTTGGGTGTACATTTGGTCCTCTAAATGGTGAGCGTTAGAATGGTAAACGTCCTTGGAAGTAAATCTCCTAGGTGGTAAATCTCCTAGGTGGTAAATCTCCTTGGTGGTAAATATTGTATGTAGTAAATTTTCTAGGTAGCAAATCTCCTAGGTAGTAAATCTTTTAGGTGATAAATATTCCAGTTAGTAAATTATCTTGGTAGTACGTCTCCTAAGTGGTAAATCTCCTGGATGATCTATCTCATACGTAGTAAAAGTTCTAGGTAGTATATCTGTTAGATAATAAGCTTTCTAAGTGGTAAACCTCATGGATAGTAAGTCTCCTATGTGGTAATTCTCCTAGGTGATCTTTCTCCTACGTAGTAAATGTCCTAACTGCTGAATCTCCTAAGCGGTAAGTTTCCTAGATGGTAAATTTTATAGGGAATCTCCTAAATGGTTCATGTCCATACAAAAATCGTAAGTGGTTGAAGGTTTTCGGTAACAATTGTCTTATGTGGTAAAGTGTGTAAATTCCTTGACGGTAAATTCTCTAGTTACCCTTGCTTGATTTATGATGGAGCACAAAATGGTAGGTCTCCGTGTGCAAGTCACCAAATCTTCTCTTCTGCCTCATTAACTAATCAAAAGATATTTTCTCTTTTCTATAGATCCATGCCTTGGCTGGCAAGCGCATTTGAATAGATGCTACCGTGTGTTTAGCACTTTTGAGTACTTCTCTGTTGCGGAACAGAACTGCAAAAGCCACAACGCCCATCTGGCCACTATTTCTAGTGAATCGGAAAACAAGTTTCTTCAAACACTGGTGCAAAAGTCAACACGATATAGCGAGGCATGGATAGGCTATAAGTACAATCAGAAGAAGGTACTTTATGAGTGGGTGGATGGAACCAAGACCACGTATAAAAATTGGATCTATAATAGACCAGGCCCGGAAGGGTACTGCGTGGAGATCATCCCTGGGGGGAAATGGAACAACCTGTTATGTAGCAACCAGCTGCAATATGTATGTGAGAGAGGTAAGCATCGATGCTCTATCTCATTTATTTTATCACTAGCCAATTATTTTTTAGGTGCTTGAGTACCCATATATCTACTTATGATTATCGTTTTCATTTTTTTCTCTTTTGTATAAGAGGTTTTTGGTGTGTATCCATGCCTATCGCTTTGCAAAGTGCGATAGGGTGTTCGTAAAACGATTCTTTGCCTATTTGGAGTTACACATGATGTATTCTCCTTCACCAACAACGTGCTATGTACAAGAAATTATTTGCATTCGTTCTCTTTATGACTAGTTCATAGGACGTACACTAGGTCCGTCTCTGTGAATTTTATAGGTACAAGGTAATGTGACAGTTGTGTCAAGTTACTTTACCTTGAATGAGATTTCCGTTTCCCATGGACTTGTGATTCTCACAAAGTGCCTTCGCAAGTGGTTTGACACAGAGGTCCAATTCGATTTAACGAAGGGGTTAAGGTCGTGTTAGGTACCGCATTTAGACTATTATTATTATTATTATTATTATTATTATTAAATGAGCATAAACAAATAAATGGCATTGAAGTTTAAAAAAAACAAACTCTTTTTATTTTTAATTTTTTTTCTGTTGTGGTAGTTTTTATTTCTTTGTAAATCCACTCAGAAATCTCGCTGTCCCCGATGAGCTTGTTTACTCTACTGATAACAGTGAGAATGTTATCAGTAGAATAAACAAATAATTGGCATTGAAGTTTATAAAAAAATTCATATTACTACTATTATTATTATTATTATTATTATTATTATTTCTATTTTAATACAAAGACTACAAATGAGTTTATTTATCTTATGTTAACGTGTAAAATAGTAGCTTAAGGGCTCAAATGCTCTACATTGAGATGCTGCAACCCCACTTTCCTTTGACATCGAAAGCTCTGGCATATCAAACTACGTTTGTGACTTTACCATTGTTTTTAGGTTATGTAGATATTATGAGATTATACCATGACGCATTTAAGTATCATGACAAATAGAGCTGTACTGCTAAGGTGCATGAGTCAAAAATACTTCGATAATTAATGCAGCTTCGCCATCAAATGAAAACACCATTTTTCATACCTGAAGAAAATTCTTGTCAGCACACACCCATTCGCAGATATCTATATCATTAGTTTGCGTTTTGTTACCCTGAATTTGGTCTTTTGGCTGGACGCAAGCTTCATCACAACAAATATCAAAAGGAGTATATCCCAAACACTGAATTCTCTCACCCCGAGGGTTCTTGGTGCTCATACTTAGTAGCGCCCTCCTGACACGCCCTTCTGATAATGTACATAAAACAATTGTGTGCCTGGTAGTTGGTAAAGCTGAGCTACAATCGAAAACAGTAAACTAGTGGTTGGCAACTGGGTCTGGAAATAATGGTTTTAGACCCGTAAACTAGTAAACTATTACGAGTTGCATCGAGCAAACGCAATTCTTAACCCTTCTGGTCCCTGATCTTCAAAACAAGATGTCTGAAAACATTGCTAGTGCTACTATTATTGCTTAGTTTAATAGTAGAACTTGGGGGGCACGTGAACCCAGTCCCCCTGTTTTTACGTCCCTGAGCCCTCATAAATTTAGATGTTAGATATGAAGATATAGAATTACTTAAACATGTGGGGTGTAAAGTGACTTGTAAATTTGCCTGATGATCGTGAATACGTGAAACTCGGAGTAGCGAATTTCCAAATCCCATCTTTTAGTGTCCCTTTCTATACCGTTGTGCATTTATGCATCGAGCACTCTCTTATGTTCAGATAAT
>JAAAKL020009551.1:0-15012 GCA_010016065.2 Carybdea cf. marsupialis auct. non (Linnaeus, 1758)
GTAGTGGTTAGCACGCTGGACTGCAGTACGGAAGGCCGCGGATCGAAACCCGGCACAGGCATCAGTTTTTCAATATATTCGTATTTAACTGCAAATCCATAAAAGTACGAGTGGGGATACAGCTTCCAAAATTGGGCAAAATATTGAGGGGGAGAGCAAATACAATTTTTTCCTGCGGCAGGCAAGTTGATGGAACTTCATTGATTCTCATTTTTGCGATGCTCTTTTCGATGTACTCTGACTAAAAGTCGATAGCCAGACACAGTCTGGCTAAGTTCATTTTTTTAATTCAACATTTTAGGGAAAATATCAATCTTCCCTACACCTCCCCCTATAAAAATGACCGGCATTCCTATGCCGTAAAATCACCCTCTATTGTCATCTTTCCCCTCTTTTAGGAGTCAGCAGCTGATTCTAGCCTTTAACGACATTTTACTCCAACGCTCCAAGTACTTGGCACTTAAAGGATGGTTTTTTGCGTATGATGGACGATGCTCATTTGGATATTCAGACGCTCAATATCCTGTTAATGGGAGTCACGGTCTTGTCCACTGCAGTTCACTTTGTCTGTTTGTCACACTCATAGAACTATATAAATACTAGAATGGAAACAATGCCCCGAAACCATGTATCCAATGTTGCCTCGATTCCATTCTACAGTTTATATAATCCTATGATCACAGCGTCTTATGATCGCGAGCATGAAATGGTATCCAAGGCTTGTATTGGACAAATCACTTAATGAAGAAGGAAGCAATCGTAAGCATCCAGGGGGTAAAAGGGGTAGGGGTGAAGCAAATGTATGTCTAACTAAACACTATATTGATGATACCTAACATCAAGCTAGTGTAAATGGGGAGACAATTTTTTTCTCTGAATTAAAGATCTTAAGGTTTTTTCCTGGAAGTGACCATAATGGACAAGATCTAAAACCAATATGTCAGGAATTCAATACTTGGTAGAGGGAATGGAGGGAAATTAAGAGAAGGAAGGCTGCGATGGTTTGGGCACGTACAGAGAAGAGAGGAAGGATATATAGGGAACAGAGTACCGGAAACCCCAGGGAGGAGAAGGAGAGAAAGGCCGAACAGAAGAATTTTAGATGTTGCGAAGGAGAAAATGGTGGTTACTTGTGTGGAGGTGGAGGACGTCAACGACTCAACAAAGTGGAAAAGGATGATCCACTGTGGCGACCCGTAACGGAAAGACGAAGAAGATAAAGAACGTAAAATGCTGTCATGGAAGTGAGAATACAAATGAAAACTCTTGCCGAGATGTTCTAGTGCCAATGTCCTGAGCTCTGGAAAGTCAGAGCGGTTACAGCTGTAACCAAAAATGGCACTTTTGGATATATAGCTTCCTGCCTACAATAATTAAAGTAAATATATCAATGAAGGGAAGGATTAGAACGGTAGGAAACTACAAAAATTAAAATACATATATCAATGAAGGGAAGAATTGGAACGGTAGGAAACTACAAAAATTAAAACACATATATCAATGAAGGGAAGGATTGGAACGGTAGGAAACTACAAAACTTAAAGTACAAATATCAATGAAGGGAAGGATTGGAACGGTATGAAACTACAAAAATTAAAGTACATATATCAATAAAGGGAAGATGGGTGAAGAAAAATCACAGAGAGCAGCAAACTTATCATACTCAATGGCTTGTAGTATGTATTTCTTGATGCCAAAATGTCTTTACTTCAGAAACCTTAAATAAAATAATGGAATATCGGCTCAACAACGTTAAAGTAACTTCTGTCCGTCACAGTTGCACATGATTTGAGATAGCGCTTTCATGACATGCAGGTTTTAGTACACGTCCCAACCACGAAGACGCAAAACTTATTTGTGTGTAAGAGAGAGGCCACTTGAATTGCTATAGTATTTATTAACCATATTACATAACCATTTATTAATTGTTATTGAATATAGACAATTGATAAATGGTTATATAATGTAAAAATTCAAGTCTGTTAGATAATAGATCGGCGTCCTGTATCGATTTCTTTTAAGATCGGAAAACTACAGTATGCAAATTTGAATGCCATTCACCAAATACTATACAATTACAAAACAGAAATCCCTAAACATCGGACGTCGTAGATTTCTAACGTTCTTCACTTGTCGCCACAATGATGACCCAATTAATTTTTGCGCGCAACAGAATCAACTTCTTTAACTGAGAAGTGAAAGTGCTGTCAACTTCGGTGTCTGACAAGTAGTTATATAACAGCATCTTTTCCACTCACTAAAGGATCTTGAAACAATATCTTGGTAATTCTCGGTGTGTTTCAGGCAAAATCTACACTCGTAAATTAAAATCGTAAACATACGATGTACAAATTTTAAGTGCATAATCCCACGTTAAAGATATGTGTGAGAGATTAACTTCTTGAATTCTTATGTTAAATTGTTATCGAATATTGAGAACTGATCTAGAGATTTCCAATTTCACATCGCATTCCTACAAGGTGGCATTGAAATCAGGGGCTGGTTCTTTGCATCACCTCGTTTTGAGGGCGGAAAGATGTAATAATCAATTTTAATACAAATCGCCACATATTTAATCCGTGAAAATAAAATCCCTACAGATCGGAGATCAGTATAATAGATATTCACTACAAGCCCTCCACACTGATGACGTAAACTATCTTTCCATAGCAAATAACATCTTAAATTGCGATGTAAAATTTTGTATTTTCAAACTTTACGCCCACTACATGGCAATGAAATAATATTTCTATTAGCATCTTCTTTTTTAAGATAGGAAACCTATGATCGGTAAACTTCAGTGCAAGCCCCCGCGATGTTGATGTACATTCTATAGGTGTAAACAGAAATCCGTAAATATCTGAGACCTGTGACTGACAAGTTTGAGCAGATGTTCACACAGTGATTACGTTAACTATTTTTTGTTAGTAATGCGGAGGGAAAGTGATGACGTCACATATCAAAATTGTTTAGAAATAGCAAGATTTGACTCCAGATAACTAAAGGCAATCCTGTAATACGCTGTCTCCCAAAATACCAGGTCTGTAGTGAACATTATGTTTGAACTAGAGGCGTTTGAATTTTAAAAACTCTCAGGTCAAAACTCTGTCGACATTCCTTGCTTCCCTACGTTAGGCATCTGCATCAAATAATAAGGTTTGGTAGAGAGATTTAAAACTTTGAAAGCTGATATCTCGCTGTTGGGAAAGAGCATCACCCCCAATTTTGGCCATTGACTTTCTTACTAAAAGGGCAACATGAAAATTAAGTATTTTTTCCATAATTCAAACATGTTCAAAATTGTGACGTCACAATTCCCTCCCAAAAACAGAACTAAATGATGTGGAATAACCGTGTCACGGATCTTCGAAAACTATTGAATAGTTTGGCAATGCCAAATGTTATGCGTACCAGATGGCTTTGAAATAAGACACTGGTTTGTTGCACGTTGCACAAGGCTTAAAGTCAGATACCTGTAATTGGAAACTTTGTATGCGAGTCCCCACTACTACGCTCGAGTGTACTCTATATGTGTGAATAAGATACGCCTTGATATCGGAAATCAAATAAATCCCATTTTTTGCACATGTCCACATAATTATGATGTGGGAGTGCCCATTTGAAATGCGAACTAATTTCCAGCAATACCCGACAATAATAAAGGAAATCTTCTGTGTGTTAAATACAAGTTATTTCAGTTGCAAAGTTGTATGGAAGTACTTTTAGGACCTACAGATTTAATTTTAATGAGAAGACTATATTAACTCTTCGATATTGTACAGTGTTTGCGTACGACGGCATGTTCCTTGATTCTGTCCTGCAATCTCGACAACCTACAAGCTATATATGCCAGCTCGTGCAGCGACATATGAGTTTGTACACTAACAAACTTCTCTGCGTCGTAGGTAACTTGTCTTGTTTGCAGGTAAAAATTTGTGTCCAACAATGGTCTCTACACACGCCTCATGCTACTGTGAGATAAGTGTGTGCACTTGGCAGTGCGATTTAAAGTGTTGAATGTGCGCTTTATATCTGTCTATTAGTGTATCTGTGCCTGTGGATACATCTTTGTGTATGTGTGTGCGGTCTAGATGCGTGACTCTGTACGTGTGTTCGGTCTAGATGCAAAACGATGTTGTGTAGGTGGTCTAGACGTACGACTGTGTTGAGTGTACGGTGTACGTATGTCACCGTGATAAGTATCATATATGCAACTTGGATACATCTACAAAGTTTTTCTTGTGCGCCATTTTTCCTGTACATACATATATATTCTGTGTTTGTGACTGTCCGTGTGTATCAATGTGACTGCGTGTGTGTCTTTATAAACACCAGTAAGTATTCACGTCAGAATGATCACTATCTCAATTATAAATACCCTCTTTCCACCCCCGGAAAGACACTTTCGTAATGAGATACCGGGGGAAACAATGTGATGAGGAGTTGCAGAGAGATTGTTTCCATGTGCAGTAGTTTTTGTCTATCGGTTAATGTACGTCGCAGTTTGAATCCCCTGTTCTTATCAGCAAAGCTCATTTTCGCTCAAGTTCATTTTGTTATCGATACGAAATGTGATCCTATCGAGCTTGTTAACTTAACCGGACTTTCTTAGTTCAATAAGTCCCAATCTACTTCTGACGATAAACGTGCCAAGTGTTATGGAAACACTGGTAGCAACTAATTACAGATTAATTTTGAGAATTTGAAAACATTAATTCGCGACCTCGAAGTAATTTAAATTAAACAAATTTGAAAAGGAAAACATCCATTTGGCCTTTAATACGACCTAAATGGTTAATCAGATAACTTTGATGTTTAGCGACTTTAATGATTTTGATAGTGCTGCTATGAAACAAAAGCTAAATCACTCACAGTGTCAACCTTGTTAGATGATATCTACTAAGGTTCAGGGGCTTAACTAGTGGTGGAGGCCGGTGATGCTGGGGATAAAGACTACAATCATGGGATAAAATTGTCCCCCACCTGGTACAAATATACCCATACTGCTTTCTCTATGGCAATATAACAAAACAGAGCTCCGCAACTGCCAAGATGCCCACTGAAAGCTAAACTGATCACAGATGATTTGACTCCTTCTCAATAATGTGGAAGAGTTCACGTAATCACATTATTGTTATCATCATAATTACCATTATCGTTTTCATGACGATTATCATCATCATCATCATCATTATCATAATCATTATTCTCATCATAGTCACCATCCTTTCCTCATCACAACCTTCATCATCAACCTCTTTATCATAACAAACCATTGGGGACTCGTTCCCATGCATAAGTGTGGCATGCCACATACCTGTACTTCCAGTTGTCATAAATAGTTATAATCAACACGTAAGATTTAACGTCAATGCGGAGGGAAAGTGATGACGTCACATATAAAAAGTTTTGGAAATAGGACGATTTGACTCCAGATATTTAAATGTAACCCTATAATAGGCTACTTCTCGAAATAGCAAACCTGTAGTGTATATAGCGTTTAAACTAGAGACATTTGAATTTAAAAATTCTCTGGTCAAAATTCTCGTAATTTTTCTTGGATCCTTACGTTAGGATCCAGCACTAAATAACAAGGTTTTGATAGAGAGATTTAAAACTTTGAAAGCTCATATCTCGGTGATGGGAAAAGGCATTACTTTCAATTTTGACCAATGACGTTCTCACTAATAGGGCAATATGAAAATTGAGTATTTGTCCTTAATTCAAACATTTTCAGAATCGTGACGTCACACTTTCCCTCCGCATAGAACAGAGATGAGACTGTAAACCATTTAAACTATCAACGTCATTGACGTGTTTTTGAGAGGACTGGATTTGGAATAATAAGTTGGAGTAAATACTTAAGAAATAGAAAGTGACGTCACCAACTAGAATTGAACCTGTGGCCCATGCACTCACGGTCTGCGCTCTACTAACTGGACTGAATGAACTCACTTGATAATATACGCTCTAATCACAAATATCAGAACTCAATAATGCACGTGTGAACACACCGCCGGTTTTAGGGGGGTGCGGACTGTACTGCGGCACTGGGCCGACGAGCAAGATGGAAATTGAGGGCCCTGCACCTAAGATGGAAATTGAGGGCCCTGCACCTAAGATGGAAATTGGGAGCCCCGCACAGCTACATTCAGTACAGTCAATGACACTGAAGGGCACCCAAATCACTTTTGGCACAGGCAAAAACCGGCAGTGGGTAAACATAAACATGCAGCTCTGCGCAAAATTGGAGATTGGCCTCTCTGCCCCATGTAACATGACCATGGAAGGACTGCCAATCCATATATCATTCATTGGGCTTTGGACAGAACGGACCGGTTGCACTCTGGCTTGTTCTGGACGTTCTGTACTTGTGGCCGAATACTACAATATTAGAGTCGGCAGTTAAGAGTTGACAAAGATCTCTCTGAGAAGGTTTGTCTTCACAAATAATTGTTTTGGCTCCGCCAGAAGCAAAATGACGAGATCTGACATAAGTGGCAGAAGAGCCATCAAACGCTGAGCAGATGCCTACTTGTTTTCCAAGTCCCATTATATCATAAGGTTCCCAGTGGTGAAGGTGTTGATACTGCCGCGTGAGCACATCCCTTGACATGCACATACAACGGCAGCTTTGTTGCTAAAGACAGGTATGTGTACCTAGTTCTCCCTCCTTATGGCGCATTGTTATAAACGCAAATGCTGTCCTATCTATAAATATAGGTTTAGTCCATGTCCATTATTGCTACACTTTATTAATTCTAGATGCTCTCTATGTTTTACGTGAATTTAAATGTGTAACTAACATGTATTCCTATGCGATCGATGATTGGCTATCGAACATTTTGAATCGGACTGTACAAAACGCGGAACGAGTTACAATTAGTTCAGATGTGTTAAGAACTGCAATGTTGCGCAACAAGCACCATATGACCCTACGACCTTGAAGCATGTAGATGACCCAGGTCATCAGAATATACTCTATCATACTGAACAAGAAGTCTCGCCTACACGTGGCTACCCTTGGGTCATCTATACTCATCTCCCAGATGATTGAATTACAATAACTGAGGGCAATGCCTCTAAGCAGTTCAATTTATAAGCTGAAATAAAATATGATTGGAACGAATTAGTATGGATCGTCGATACTAGAAGCCATCATTCTCTTTGTTGCGTTTAATATAAAAATGAAATAAGATAATCTGACCTGATGTAGTCTCCTGAAGCTAAGGATCTTATTGCAACTTTCTGGTAGTGCATGAATCGATCTTGAATAGACCTGAACGCTTTCTCAGGTTCTCCAAGAATATAGGAAATTCCATCAGCATGTTTTAGATATCTAGTTTATTATCGTCTCCCTTCGATGCAACCCTGTTTAAAGTCTTATAGAAATGAGAGAATCGGAATGAACAATTTTGTACTTTGTCTAAAATGTAATATAGTTATCACCTTAACTTCTATATCTGCCAAGTAATCGTAACCTTGTAGGTCGAAGTTTAATGACAAAAAAGGCTATATATATAGATAGATATACATATATATTTATATACATATAAAATATATATATTATATTGTTATATACACAACAATGAAAAACAACTGGTCTCTCAAAGCCTAAGCTTTCGGAATATATTTCCTTCTTCTAAGGTACGTGAATATCGTAATAAATAAAGCTTAGGCTTTGAGAGACCTGCTCTTTGTTATTGTTGTATATAGATTTTAGCAATGGTTTTAGCTCTGTTTTCTTTAATTGTATATATGTATATAAGTTTTAACTTTGCGATAAACGATGATTATTTTCACTAAAAACTCCACACAATGATTGGTGGGAACGTTCAACAATTGCCTTTAAACATCCTGCTGGGGAAATTGAACCTTCATGCACCCTAGCGCTGCCTTGCATTCCACCTTAAAAACTGGACCCTATCCCCATGCGCCATGTTCATGCATGTGACCAATAACAATTTTATTTACACGCTACACATTGCTTAGACGTTAAGTTTTGGCATGTCAAAGCTGTGTGCCGTTGCGCAGCACCCGATGTGTCAGAATATTACTTTGAACTATCTGATAGCAACAGGTTGCAGAAACCGTGTTATATCTTCTTGTTCGGCTCCTGTGTAATAATAAAGGAAGCTCTTTTCGTATCAGATATTAAGCACTAAGTACTCAAGTCCGATTTATTATTGCGCGCCAAGGTTGCTGTAATATCCTGACTCAAAGCTTTTTTTACGAGCTCTTCTTCATTATACGCAGTATTGAAATCTACTGAAATTGCTGTCGACGACTTTCATCTTTCTTTATCACTGAAATCCTATGACATTTCTCACTCAAACGATGTTAATTTGGCGTCAGTTTACAGAGCGAATCTGATAAAAGTGCGACACAAGAGCTGCCAGGTTGAGGGGCAAATCACAAATTTGGTGATGTTAGCGGCAACCGAAAGCTCAATGTTTATTCGATACATACACGACAAAGCGGAAACTTTTAGTTATGGAGTAGTTTATAACTCCGATATTATGCGTCTGGTAGCGCGCAGATGATAGCATTCAGTTGCTTCTAGTTACAAAATTATTTTTAAGATCGGATGTGTCCAAGGTCGACAACTCCAACTACTAAAATTTGATCCGTACTACAGAGAGCTGGTCTACTTCCGATTCCGATAGCATAACGCTCAAACTAATGGATGTAAAGTTCTTTAAAGAGTTCAGTTTTCTAAAGTACGCTATTCAATTTTATCTGTAGGTTCTGTTTGTAACTACCACGACATAAAGTAGGTCTACATAACGCATTTGCTCTGCTACTTCCTCGCACTTTCTGCCTATCGAGGCACATTGTCTAGTGTTCCCTGATTTCTGCTTTCCGCCATGTTCTTGTCTATATTTACATTAAGACAAGTAAACAACCAATAGTTGACCAATTTTGTATTTCATTGTCTCGTCATTATGGTATCTTATGTATTTTTATATGTAAACCGCAAATTTAGAAATGCAGGGAGTACAAAAACAAATACTGATCTCCGCAGGGCATGACGGGTAGACCCAGGTTCACAAAAGTTGCTAAACAAACAATACAAGCTGTTTTCGTATGTTTATCGTCATTTTAAAGATGACAGGAAGAAAACGGCCACCGAAACAATCGCATTTTGAATAATTTTCCTCCTGAAGAAGTACGCGGATTTAATTACCTAGGGCAATTGCAACATTGGAGACAGTATAGTGATCTGCTGGAGTTCTCCAACAATTTGAACTTCCGAATTTACATGCTAGAGACAATGTCACAAAAGGTGCTCGCTTGTAATGGTCTCGAAGATGACGTGCCTTTTATACGACACTTGCATTCCCTGTTTGTTAAGGACGGCTAATTACTCGACCTTTTAAAGGATTGAATTCGGACGGGATGAGAGTCGATGTTTCGAACATCGCGTAGTAAAGATTCATCAAGGAAATGACATAACCTCTTCAAATATGTACTTGGCCCGGTTCTGTTTTAACTTTGCTTTGCTCGTCGATCGTATTTCAAACAGCAAAGATTAACGCAGTTAGCATCGTGCAAGTTGTTGTACTTAATTGGCATTATTAGAGGCATTAGCTAATGATGCCATTACCAGTAAATACATCACCGGCAGACCAATTAAACCTACGACCCTAAAGAACTTTTGAGAAGGTGATGATATAAATGTACGATGTGATTCTAAACATGCCGCATGACGACTTCGTTTTAAGATGCACATTCAGCAGTAATGCGACTGCGAAAACAATATACTACGATTAACTATGAGTAGGCCCTCTGCTTAATCCTCATCATCTACGACGGCATACCCAAGGGAATGTTTACGAGTAGCAGTTATTCTTTTAATGTCAAAATGATAACAATATTAAGATGACTAAGTCGACTTAAACCGCACCGTACACTCAGCTTATTACGGAGAGGAGAAGATTCTATAATGAAGATGAACAAATAATTACAAGCTTAAAATGGCAACTGGGGCGGCAAAGAAGGTAATCTTTATAAGACTCTTTCATTGTCTTGCTATCCGAAATCATAGGCAATCAACTTCGCAGCCTGCATCAAAGTATGCATCAGACTTTTGACACTTTTGACACAAATTTCCCGTTGATTATGTCATCTGAAAACAAGTTCCTCGCAGATATTTCAACTTAATGATATCGTTACATTTCCAGTCTCCATTCTTTCACCAGTCATGAGGACTTTAAATTTCTGATACATTTCCAGTTGTAAGGCTGTTAACATAACATGATAATTTGTATATGATCTATGCAGTGTCAATGACACAATGCCAAGTGCAATAGTATCATTCAAGTTTGAGTACTCGGGAAGTCGACTTTGAAAATTCTTTTAAAAGTTAGCAGAAACCAAGTTGTGAACCCTTGATTACAAGTTTAAACATTTTGATTATCGGGCAAGGGATAATGTATAGCTGGAAGAACCGAAGCAATACAAAAGGTATGGTAACGTACCTCACTTAACAACTAGTAGAAATTTTACTCTGCCTTGCGTGTGCAGTGAAATACTAATATGAGAGTTTCTTTTGTTAACTAATGCTTCTTGAAAGTAGATGTTTGATAGAGTTTTGGCCATAAAAACAAAAGTAGAAGATTCTGTGTAGGTTTGGGGGAGGGGAAGGAGGAGCACATGGAGAGTAACATGAACGAATGGTGACTGACTTAACGCAGTAGTTGATCAAGACACTGTTATAGCAGGCACCCTTCAATGGAGTGAAAGGTGCCCAGTTTGCTAAGTTCTTAAAAATACTCCAGTTGCACCGAATATTAAAGCATCACCCAGCACTATTATTTTGCTATGGTTACAAACAGAATTTAAGTACAATATCAGATATTTAAGGTTTCACCCTACCGCCCATTTCTTAATCCAGGTGCTGATATTTTAGAAAGAAGTCTCCACCCTTCATAAATATGTGATTCTATTTTGTTCTCGTTCTGAACAGCTGTATGCACAGAAAACTAGCATTAAAGAAGGAGTTCAAGCCCAGAAAGGACAGTATGGATCTCAGACAGGTATTTAAAGTGTCAAGCGTTTTCCAAGCGGTGTGTAGAGGAAAAAGATGTTATTAGTTTTTATCTGAACTCAATGAGCGAAAGTGAGAATTAATGTTTTGTTGAGCACATCCTATTTACCTCTTCTTTTAATTAATGTTCCTCTCCACTTTTCACTGAGGTTGGATTTAGAACTGAAGGTATTAGATTCTCAGAATGAACATTAGACCAATTTCACATCATAACAAACATAATGGGTGAGACGTCACCAAAAAGAGCGTAGAAGTCGAAATTTTCAATCGTTCTCCTTTATAAGGAGCAAGACAAATAGCATGATATGCAATTATGGAACTGCTACGGAATGTTACCTCTTAATGTATGGTATAAATTTAAGAGAATGCGTCAGCCAATCAGAAGCTATTGCATTTCGTAGCGTTGTTAACAGTTCATTTGATTACTCACTCACTCACTAATCCTCGAGCACCGTGCGGTGCGTAGAGTCAACTTGCAACACAAGTGTTTGCCAGTTCATTTGATTGAATGAAGCAATAGCAAGGATTTACAGCCCTCATGAATTAAAACTGGGCAATCGAACCCTTTCTATGAGCTGCGCATGTCGTTCGATGTTGATTCTTATTAAATATAATTGGCCAAATTGATGGAGAAAGATACAGTTACATTCATAACGTTGATAGTACTCTTCTCTGCCCCTGTCTCAGCCTCATTTTCAAGCCGCGCGTTTTCTTCAGTCAGAAACTTGCACACTCCCTGCTGTTGCAAATGTTGTAGATTAGTGGACTTGGATTTGTTATCGAACTAGTACTCCAATGAATCCTTATACTCCAAGATATCAGTGGTTCCCAAAGTCCCCCTTGCCCACTAAGATACATCGTTAGTGCCTCCAGACATTTGTCATATCATAAGTCAGAAGCGTGGTATTAACGCCCTATAGATTACGAGATTAAGAGGGGATAATTATCATTGATCCCCATTTTAATTTCATATTCTGACGATTTTGTACTCTGAGGAGTGTTGTATCAGGGGTATCATCGACTCTGGCAACCACACATTGTTAGTGCTTCTATCAGCTTCTTGAATTCCACAACATAAAGGTACGTAGGTGGGTATCTGTACTGGATGGGGGTGCATAATCAAGAGTGACCTTTGATTTGTGGAGCAAAGCGAAAAATGTTTAAGGGATGTTAGTAAGTTTTGGCAGGAGGAGTAAGACTGGTAAAATCTTCAGCATTGTTTCCTTGTGCGCGCTAGATACGTCTATGCCAGCTTATCGCCTCTAGATAGCTTCCTTCAGGTATCCTTTCCATTGAAAGCATTAAATGAAGTAAAATGCGCGCCGAAAATGGCTTAGATATCGACTCCAATCTGAAAGAAGAGGATTATAACTTGGATAATATATTGGAAAGAGTTGGGCATTTATGGTGATTTGTGTTCTAACAAATGGACAAGGGGGTTCTTTGCAAATGAGTCATTTCACTTTTCACTTTTTTTTCTCGCCAAAGGAATTTTAGTGTTTAAATACGACAATGCCAGATGATTTTCCTTGAAGGATATAACTGATTAACCGCCATTGCTAGTTACATTTTGTGTATGCCCGGGGACCACATATTTATTGAGAGTGATAAATTTGATTATACAAGTAGTTTGTGTATTCTTTCGTCTTTACTTTACAGCTGTAAACACGGGCTTTAATATAAACATGTAGGGTCTTTTACCCTGGCTTTCTTTACAAATGGCCAACTATTTAGACAAATACTTTGTCTTCCCCTCTTTCTATAGGACCGAAACCCGTAACGTCTCCTGCCAGCACTGCAGTGGCAGGTGGAAGAGTATTAAACGCCCCCATGCCTGGCAATGTCACAGGAGATCCTACCGCCATGACACCACTCGTTCAAATTCAGGGTGGTGTGAAACAAGAGGTATTACATATGATTTTTGTCATTGAATACATGATATAATAGAACAATATTTTACTGAGTATCAAAGTAAAGCATAGTATGGTAGAGTATAGTATAGTACGGTACATCACAGTGTAGTATCGTATACTAAAGGATGGCCTAGTACGGTACAGTATACAGGCCTCCCACTCTGTCATAAAATCAATAAAAATTGAATTTTGAAATTTCATCATAGAATATGAATCTCAATGAGTTTTAATGATTTTACATTTAACAAGTTTCATGATAATATTCCAGAATGTTTACGTTTGGGGGAATTTGGGGTCCTTTTGTTTTGCGCTCCCATTTGCTTTCCAGAAATGATTTTGCCCCTGATATGACCCTGGTGCGCATACCTAGAACGTGACAAGATTTTACCATATTTGTCAGGATAATATTTCAAGTGACCAATGAATGACGTAAATTGTGTCATAAAATGTCATAATCACTGAAAAATGTCCTAAAATGTCCTAAAAATTCAGCAAAAATGTCATAGCTTTATTTTAAAAATTCTTAAATTTAGAGTGGGAGGCCAGAGTAAAACAAAGGTAAGTATCGTTCAATTTATTAAGATCTGTGGTAATATAGCATGGGGTGATAAATTGTAATGATGAATGGTTTAGTATAGCATAGCGTAGTATATGATCGTGTAACAGACCAGTTCACTCAGAAAATACAAGATGTGCATTCAGTACTTTCAGATAACTAAGAAATACCCGTAATCATGACCCCCTCTATGCTTTAAATCTTTTTGCAGCTGAGATTATTTTTCAGTTTTGGGTCTGGCCTCTCTATGTCCTTTGTCGTTGAACTGCACGGTTTCCTCGTCACCTAATGCAGTGGTTGGTGCATTGGAGCCGAATGGGACGGTCACCCTAATATTTCACCTACAATAATATGAAACGGGTGATCCTTAAAAATCGCCAGAAGTCACCGAAAAAAGAAACCAAATTCCGTAAGGGGATTTAAGTGCTCATCCTTCTTTAGCGGTACTTTGACTTTTCATTCCTAGTGGGATGAAATATGGTAACGCCGTTTTGAGGCGGGGAAAATTACCCTCTCTAATACCACCCCAACCCATCCCCATAATATACCAAGTGTCCGCTCCTGACCTAACGTAGTCAAGTGCAAGACAGTCGAAAAATTCTAATTAGACACAAACAACAGGCCAGAAACCAATTTAGATGCAGAGCGGGATGCAAAAAAGGGCAAGGCCTTCAAATGGAGTGGATTGTTTCAGTTGTCATGATAACAGTGTTGCAATGTTCTTTTATTCTTTTTTGTTAGAATAATTTTTTTTCGCAATAGTAGTTGAAGCATAAAGCATTGCATTCATTCGCCTGTCGCGTTGGAAGTCCCTCTTTGACAGCAATGGATAACTAAGTTTGAAATTATATTAGTAAGCTGTTCTAAGATAGATTGCCCCCCACCCCCGATGGCTAAATAATAGAGAAAGAGAAATCAGTTGAAACTAAAGGCAAGAAGACATCGCAATTTCAACCATTTGGTTTATTTTCTTTCTAACAGATTTGTGGATGCATTTAAGTGAATAAGTTCTCTGTTGGTCATTGTTATTGTTTCTGAAGAACAGAAGTTTGAGGGCAGGGATTGGGGTCAAGTAATTTACACATGGCCTTTAATACATAGAGTTAGGTGATCAGCTAAGGGAGGTGTTCCGACGTGTGGGGCCCTGGGCGCTTTTCCAACGTGGGGCCCTATTAAAGAAAAGTATTATTGTTAATATCTCCTCACCCCATATAGCTCACATAATATGGGGCTTTCACAGTGCCTATCGTGTAGAATAATTTTTATGTGAAGTGCAGCGGGTGTATACATTGCAAGCAGCCCTTTCTTTTTGTTTTGGGCTTTGACTTTATTGATAAATTGGGTTTTATTTGTGTGGTTATTTGTGTGGTTAGAAGTGATTCCTCATCCTTTCTCAAATCACTGGAAAACGTTTTGAAAAAGGAGAAATCGATTTAAAAATTTTGGGGGGCCCTACTTGAGTGCGGCGCCCTGGGCTACTGCTCTGTCCGCCA